>CAUJRU010000705.1:234390-366368 GCA_963277665.1 Viscum album | reverse complement strand
TCCTCCATGTTGTTTCATTCCAGCATTCACTTGTTGACAAACTATACATATTGACACAAAATCAACAATCTCCCTCTTCATGTTATCCCACAAAAAATGTTCTTTCAAATCCATATACATCATAGTGCTACATGGGTGTATAGATAAATTGGATCTATGAGAATCATCCAACAATTCCCTTTTTAGATCCGGTATGTTAGGAACACAAAGTCTCTTCCAAAATTTCAAAATTCCATCTTCATATATGATGTTACTCAATCTCCCATCATTCACAGCTTTAATATTCTTTTCAAATTCCTCATCATAATTCTGAGAACTTTTTATCCTTTCTATTAAATATAGTTTGACATCCATTGGAAAAATAATGGATGTTTTACCATCCATGGTTATTCCCATATCTATCATTACTAGATCCATGTATATAGGATCCTTTTAAAATATCATCTTGTTCAAAACTCCATGATCCTTTTTGATGAGACCTTCTGCCACCTTATTTTCCATCCTCGGTTTGTAGTGTATAATGCAGTCATAATCCAAGAGTATTTCAAGCCATCGCCTTTGCCTCATGTTGAGTTCTTTTTGTGAGAAAACATACTTGAAACTCTTGTGATCAGTAAAAATCTCACAATTTTCACCCTAAATATACTGTCTCCATAGTTTCAGAGCAAAGATTATAGATGCTAACTCAAGATCATGAGTGGGATAGTTTGTTCATGAACTTTTAGCAGTCGTGATGTGTATTCAATAACTTTATCATTCTGCATAAGGACACAACAAAGTCCTTTCTTTAAAGCATTACTATAAATAACAAACCCACCATTCCCCGATAGTAGATAAAAGAGCATTAACTAATATTCTCTTTAGTTCTTAAAAAACTTTGTTACACTCTAATTTCCAAACAAATTCAAACACTTTACGAGTGATCATGGTTAATAGGTTAGCCAATCGGGCACTAATCTAGACAAAATGCTGATAATAACTTTCTAAACCAATAAAACTGTGTACCTCAGTTATACTCATCAGTGCTGGCCATTCATTGATTTTCGTGGTTGTTGAATGATCAACATAGATTCAATCCTTAGAGACAATATGTCCAAGAAGAGAAATCTCATGAAGACATAATTAACACTTGAAAAATTCCCCATATAATTAATTTCTTCTAAGAGTCCCTGAAATAATGCACAAGTGATTTTCATGATCTTCGTAGTTTTATTGAGCATAACAAAATATAATCAATAAATACATCTATAATTTCATCAAGATATTCCTTTAAAAAATATATTCATTAGATCCATGAAGAAGGAGGGTGAATTAGTCAATACAAAAGTCATTATTGTAAAATCGTAATGCCCATACCTGGTTCGATATGTGGTTTTTGAAATGTCTTCCTTCTCCACACAACCTCATAGATCCATCATTATTCTTAACAAAAAGAATAGAGGATCCCCATAGAGAAACACTAGGGAAAATAAATCCTTTATTACTAAATAACTCTAGTTGTTTATTTAGTTCCACTAATTATACAGTTTCCATTCTATATGGGGTTTTCAATACGGGTCTTCAACCATCAATAAAATAAATTGAAAACTCAATTTCTCATTCTGGAGGATGTCCAGGTAAATCCTTTTGAAACACATCAACATTTTATTTCACAGTAGGTAAGACCTCTATTCGAACATTCTTTTCATCACCCAGAGTTATTTGATTCACTTCTTCCCCAATAATTGAATTTAGTAGACCTACTGGGGGAAGATCTTGATTGCAATCAGGTGGTGACGTTTCTACTCTAAAGATAAGGTACTTCTATTCATCATTGAAAATTTTAACCTCCTTCTTAAAATAAATTTTCACATCATGGTCTAAAATCCAATCCATTCTGAGGATTATATCAAATTACATCATGGGTATGATGAGGAAATCTGTAGATAAAGAACTTTAATATGTCATAATGGGAACTGATTCACAAAAAAATGTTGTGATGATACTTCCCTTAGGTGTTTTGACTGACAACTCCCTTGTTAAGTAAAATTGAAAATATCTTATTTTATTAGAAAACTGGGAAGATATGAAACAATTCGATGATCTGGAATCAAATATACAATTCCATAAACATGAGGAAACAATTAACTAATCCGCCACAAAGACATTATGAACTTCAACATCAGGAGTAGTGATCGCATAAGCTTGGCCTTCCTCCCTTGGAAATTTTTTAGGTATATTCCCTTGGTTCTTAGGACATTCATTTTCATAATGCCCATTTTCTCTTCAATTGTATCATTCATTATTGACATCCCCTTTCTTTCCATGGAAATCACAAGCCTAGTGGCCTTTTTCACCACACTTGTAACAGACTCACATTCCCTTCAGGCAAGTACCAGTGTGTTTCTTTCCACATTTAGCATAGGATGTATATTAAAATTTTCCCTTCTTCCCCTTATTTCCATTTCCAGAGTGTTCAATAGATGACTACTTATTCTTCTTTTCTTTAAATTAATAAGACATGGATAATTATTTTTCTATCAGGATAGCACATGATATAATATCTTCGTATGATGAGAAGGATTTTGAGAGTAATGATTGCCAGAGAAATGGTTTTAACCCATCAAAGAATCGATAAATATTACTCCTTGGGTTGAGTATATATCTGCAACATTTCTTTCTAAACTTGTAAAGTTAGCCTCATATTTTGCAACATTATCATCCTCCTTTTGACTCAGACACAAAAATTTACTTTCTATATCCACTCAATGGTCACAAAGAAATTATTTTTCTATGAAAATATCTTTAATCTCCCTCCATTAAATATTAGATATTTCTTCATCTTCCTTTGGGTTTTGAATCAATGACCACCATTGATCTGCATCTCCAGTGAGGTGATAAACTACCCCAACAACTTTTTCCCATTCGCTAATCCCCAAAGCATGAATTATTTTCTCTATTGAACTTATCTATTGCTCCATTAAAATGGATTTGTAGTCCCATTTAATGTTGGTGGTTATAGCATCATGAATCGGTCTGACATTGATCCTCCATGTTGTGGACCAGGTTTCTCCATATGGGTAAGGTTATTATTCATATCTAGAGTGAGTTTTCACCATATAGAGATAAGCTGATCAGGACCAACTGCTTCACCAAATCCACTATAATTATCTTGAGTTGGTGGGAAATCCCTACACGAATTAAGTGCGTTGATATAGTTTCCATTCCTTCCATTAGGAGCCATTTGTAAACAATGGCATACATTAGATTAATTTATAAATCACAATACATAATTCTGAACTTGTAAAATACATAACATAAATTGAAAAATTTACGGATATAATCCATAATCATATAAATTTTTTCTTTGAAGAAGTATATACTCATTAACCCTTTATAATAGTTTGTAAAGAAAATGATATTTATCCTAAGCATACCCACAAGAGTGTAATAACTGTGAGTGCCGCAAGTCCCGTTGTTGTGAAGTATTTCCCGTTTGAGTCTAGCTCAAAGTGGTGTTTTAGGGTCTTACCCCTAGGTAAATTTGTGATATATCCACCTCTGCCTACTATTATCCAGATAGTGATGTATTTCTTGTAAAACTCACAAAATCCCCACAGTACGAAAATTATAGGAAGTTTTTCTCTACTTATTCTCAAATTATATCTTATATTAATGTTATCAAAAAATAGTTTTTTCTAAATCTAGCTTCCAAGGATTGTACTAAAATTCTTATGATACCAACTGTAATTCCCTGACCCCAGTTACCAAGAGTCAGTGCATTATTACATAAAATTTATATGATACAAGGATTTATGTCCCAAAAGACAGATCAATTTAGTAACCTAGGAAGTAGTAGATACATTCATAAGTTTTACATTACATTATGAAATAAAAACCTCAAATTTTTTTTCCCACTTTTAACACACTTATATCCTTAGACTATCCCTGTAGGTCAAGCATTAAATACTTTTCACATCTAAGAAAAAATAAAACATAGAAATGGGTCAGCTCAGATGCTCAGTAAGGATAACAATACAGTGTAATCTTTCATAAATAAGAATAAAAATTTAAGGAAATGTATAAGACTAAAACAAAAGCCTTTTAAACATAAATGTCAGAATCATATGGAAATGATAAAATCAAAAAAGTCCATTTAATTATTCACTTGGATATTCTACTAGTAGAATAATCAAATGCAATTTCAATATCCAATTTCATAATGATAGAATGCATAATGCGAGACTTCATAACCACATATTCAATGCCTTGTTCCAAGAATAAAAATAAGATTTTGTCAAGGCCTTGTTCCAAGACACTAGTTTGTCTCATGAGACCTACCGATGCATCTAGGAGCTATAGTGGGATCCACCCGTTACCTACTATGTCCAATGCATTCCTCATATGAAAAGGTTTAAACATGACCTAAAAATTCGTATTAAAACTAGAATACGATATGTCAATAATTTGTCCATAAATAATGAATGGTGTAAAAATAACACATCCATAGTCAAACATATCAAAAAATCTTAAATACATTTTAGACGATTCGTATCATAATAAATCAACTTCAAACAAGCATAAAATCCATCAAAAGGATGTTGACATAGATGAAATCAATACTTTTTTAGAGAAATATCTTTTTATATTTTGAAATAATTTAAAACTAATATAATTACAAAAGAAAAAATTTATTTTTAAAATATTATTATAAGATTTTTTAGGAAGATTTGAAGATGTTAAAATAATGGAAAATAGCCGCACACTCTTTATAAGTTAAAAAAAAGAAATTCTTACCTTAATTTTGTCAAAAAGGTCATAAAGTACCTTGTTTGGAAAATGACGGAAATATTTCTTTCAAAAAATATATGGTCAAATAAGGGAATAAATGACATTAACACATATTCTAGTAAATAGTAAAACTTTTTTGAATTACATTTGTATAAAAACACGGAAGTGGGTTATAAAGAGGTCTTAGTTGATACTTATGCATTAACAACCTCAAATAAGTAAAGAGATTGTAGAATTAACCCTCACCTTGAACTTTTCCTTGGATTAGGGTACATTAAACTCTTTTATAATAGAAAAATAATTGTTATTAAAGTATAAAATATCCATATATGTAAATATGATATCATATATGATTTTCTAATATTTCTTTTTTAATTTTATTTTTGTATTATCATTGTTTCAGGTGTTAATTGATTTGTTTCCCATTATATGCTTGGTTATGTAAGCCATGATTGTTATGGATAGGTTTTATTTGATTCATATAAAGAATTAAATTATGTTCATAAACATTATTTTTAATCATAAAATTAATATTATTCTTGAATGATTACAATGGGGAATTATTCTCAACCCGTTAGTGGAGACGGTAATCCATACGTATGCACAAGTGACAATATCATTATATTAATGTTGAAATCATATTTAATTAGATGTTATATCTTACATAAAAAATCATTAAAATGTTATATTTATTATTTACATCAGTTATACTCATTATTATACTCATCCAAAATAATGAAATGTTCAAATAACAAACTACACCATGACGTGGAGAGGGTAAGCCGAACGTACGTGGGTATGGTGACTTTCTCATTTATAGGATGGATCTAATAAAGAATATGGTTGTACATATTAATAATAACTTCATAGTACTTAAAAGGTATTGGATTTATTATTTAGGTATGTAAACAACAAATAAAGAGGAAGTGGATGAAGAAAAGAACTTGAAGAAGGTGGCGAACTTATTACCTCTACTTCGGGTGTTTCATTTTGAGTAGATCAAAAGGGCTCCATAAGTTGTCTTTATGATAAAATTAAGGCATCTTGTTTGAATTGAGGATAGTTTAGAGGATATTTGGGCCAGTTTTGGCAGAGACAAATGGATTTGTAGGAGTGAAATTAAGAGAAGGTGAAGTACCCTTTTATAAGAGAGGTGAGGGTCACCTTAGAAAAAACATGAAATATTATTTTATAATAAATTCATTTTCGGTTTCTAATGGGTAAAAAAATTATTTAGAGTATAAGGTGTGTATGGGTCTAAAAACACTCAACCAATAGATTTTATATAGGATTAGGTAACCATATTAAACTTATCATTTAGATTTTACTCTTAGATAAATAGTTTGACATTTACTATGTCTCTTTGTATTTTTATATTATAAACATACAAAAATGAGCGAGGGAAACTCCAAGTGGTTCATTATTAATATATATAACCTTATCCAATTATTTTGCTGAAAATTATATTTTTATGAATATTATATCAATTAATAATATACTATTTGTTTTAATAACTCTATTATGTCAATTTTGACACTATTTAGTATTTGGTTATTGTGAAAACCGAAACAACACGATTAATTCAAAAAATATTTTTTTAATAAACCCTAAAATGTCATATTAACATAGAGAATTATTTTAATTCATTAAAAGTCTCAAAATACATTTATTTAAATATTTATAATATCAATTATTTTAATCTTTTATTAATAATGTAATTACTTCATCATCATTGTTTCATAAATAAATAAAATTATATAATGTCTAAAAATTATAAATAAAATACCATTATATAGGAAATATTTTTAGATTTAAAATGAATATTTATAGTCGAATTTATATTTTTCCTAACCATATATTAATAATGGTATATTTTTTAAACATTGAATTTAATTCTTTTAACTCTTCTTTAAATAATATAATAATAATTGTCCTAATCTAATACGAGTGGATCAAAGGGGGTCATATTTTATTCAAAAAGTTATTTTGTTAGAGTTACACTTATCCAATATGATTTGGACATGTGTTAGGGTAATTATAATATAATTTTTTCCATTAATTACACTATTTACTTTTAACCGTGGTAAATAAAATTCAAAAGTTACTATTCACCGAAAATTATTTTCGTCTTATTGAACCACATATTACTTACTAATATCAACCGCGTCTCTATGATTTTTGAAATTAAACTCAATGAAGTTGTAAAACAATGTTTTATGCCAATTTGTAAATGCTCCAAGGAAGTGGGTAAAAGACGGTAAAAATTTCAATAAAATTTTTATATATCTATACTTATTATAAAATGACTAAAATGAATTAAATTGAACTTATATAGGTATTATGTATCTATTTTTACCTAAAATAAATTTAAATAAATAAATAATTATTTAATATTAAAGCCGGTTTTAACAAATAACGCAGTGTTTTTCACTTTTCACCAAAAATTGAATTTTCTCAGAAAAATACTAAAAATTCACCCTAAGATAATTTTGATATTAGAATCCAAAAAAAAAGTCCATATTGAAAAGTAATTTTATAAAATTTCAAAAATTTATTATTACTATTCATAACGGATAATTTCATTGGTCATGGTTTGTTAAAACTGCATGTTACGTACAATGAAAGCTACTACATTATTCAAATGGAAACACACCATGGAATCATTGGGAGTTACATTATTTATGTGTCTTTTCTATATAATAGAAACATTATTAAAATTAAACGATAGAAAACTATAATATTTAGGTAATTTTAAAATGGGTTAATGAAGGGTTAAAACAATATGATAAGGGAAGAAATGTGATCCAAACATGTCAAAATTTCATTAGATTAGAGGATTGAGAGTAATACTAATATTAAATTCAAATAATATTTTTTTAACCATTTGAGATATAAATTCCATTTACATTAATTTAACAATTTATGAAATTTCATGAATACCACTCCCTTTATTCTAAAAAGAATCAATCGCTCTCAATTGTTTACAAAAAATTGATCCATATATGTCAACAAAACCATACTAACTTCGCTTATAATTATTAATATCTACTTTATATAGGTTATTTTCCTTCCAAAAGTCATAACCTATGTCCCTTAAAAGAATATATGAAGCATCTCTTTCGTATAAGAGTTTATCATCTTTAACGACTATTACAAATTTATTTCTTATTCTACTTAATCTAAATGTATTGAATAAAACCTTAATTAATATACCCACTAAATTAAATATAATTATATTTTATTATTAGTATGGGAAAATCAGATTCCATATATATTCCATCCTACAAAACAAGAAAACATCTCTCATGTATACTTATGACAAACCATATCCACGAAATAGTTGAATTTTTTCCCATCCCCACATTACATGGATTGATATAAAAATTGAAATGATGAATATATAAAATATTTATTAAAAAACTATTACTCTATAATTATAATTTTATATCTTAAACCATATAGTAGATCCCCCAGTTTCTATTAAGTAACCCATTCCTTATTATTTTAACTATATAATGGTTATCAGTGATGTTTGGAAGAGTTTGAATAACTCTAAATGAAGTTTTGGGGATATAGGGATGGTGCATGAGTTTTGCACAATTTTTCCAAATCATGCGACAACCTATGAGAAACCATGATCATTGAATATGGCATTGGTATTTTGAGGTAGTGGATTCAGCATGGGTGAGAAATGATTATGGAAGACCTTGTGAGGAGACATTGTGAAGGGTCATCCTTATGGTAGTGTCTAACACATATTTGGAACATGATTTTTTTATCTGTGCGACTAAATCAACCGTTGGGGTCAAATTCATATCCTAAAAAAGTGGATCTAACATTTTTTTAAGTTTCTCTTTTTACCTATTTTGTGGAACTTACTTGTAATCTTGATTACCCTATGGTCATGGAAGGTTCTCCTATCGATCCAAATGTGATATGAATGATTGCCTATGTGATTAGAAGATGATTCTTCAAGTTAAGTGTTTTTTCTTTATCATTCTTGATGTTTTTCATAGATATACTTCATCACACTTCTTGGTCTCTTAGTAATATTCCCACTAAGGGTATATATAATGTTATAGATGCCAAATAATTTTATATTTGGCATTGGTTCATATAGGGGAAGAGATCTATGTTAGTTTCATGAAGATTAACTTGGATTCATTGGCGTTCTTCCTCCGTTTATCATTTTCACCAAAACATTAAAGGTTGGTGGATTCACTCTTGACTACACTAGAAAAAACGATTTGGATTTATTTAAAATTTATTATTTTCTGTGAAATTGATTGTGAGTTGTCTGAGTAATGATTTTTGAAATCCCTCTCAAGTGAAAGTTTGTTGAAAACATTGAAATTGGTTGTTTTTATAAGGTGGTTTGGTGCTTGGTTTTAAAATATTGATTTTAAATTTAGGATCGTATAGATTTTTGGTAAATGAATGGATTCATAAAATTCAATAAAATTGATGATTTTATTTAAATAAAATATAAATAGTTTCTTTGAAATAGTTATTTAATGTTCATCAATAAAATAATGGTTTATTGAAAGTGGTGAAATGGTAGTTTTTCGTATTGGTTTATAGAATAATGTTACTATGTGTTTGTGTGAATTAAATAACGATAAGGGTCATGATAATCCCCCATTATTAGGGTTATAGAAAAGGGTTAGGGATTTTCCCCACCATATGGTTCACTAGGTGACAACTTAATAAAAGTATGACTCACCACTCGTGAGTATAGGGAGGTCTAGGTTACATGCATTGTAAGATTTGTGGATAAGTGGAATGGAATGTTTATGCCAAAATGGATATTAAGAAATTAATTTCATGAATTACTATGTTTTTTCTCCAAAAATATATCTTTTCATCAAAATTGGGTGACGAGGAACTTGTTTATATTATGGTATAATATGTTTTGAGAATTGTTCTACATAATAGTTTTTGGTATAATTGTTGTTAACCATTCTATTGTAGTGGAATGGGTTAGGAATTCATTGGGGGAAAACCTACTATGTTTTACTACTCATATCTACTTTGGAACTTTCGTTATTTTTCAGATTTCATCTACACAAACATGAGAAAAGGTTAAGTATCACACATCTTTATCATTACTTCATGATACTTGGGCTGTTTGGTGATGTTGAAGCATAGATCTTGTGGATCATAGAGTCTTGTGGTCGTCTTGATGTTTTATTAGTCATCTTCCTCTATTTACATTGATGTTAGTTTTTATTCTTTTTTATTACACATTGGTAGGTTTGGATATAAATGAATTGGTTGTGTTTCCATTATTTTTATCATGCATCATATAGTGGTGTGTTTGATTTCATTTTATTGGATTTGTTATTTTTTCATAAAGGGTAAATCATCCTAAAAAAGTATTGAAACCCTTCATCATATATTTCCAGCCTTTGGAATCTTATGGAAGTGATTTAAGCCTTAGTAACACCTCACCACCTAATCAAGATAATGAGAACGGGTTGGATGTCACAAATGTTATCTATTTTTTTCATTCAAAAATCATGTTTAACATATGTGGTATCAGCTTCCTCCATCCCTTGATGAATATGTAGTCATGATTTTTCTTATTCATGGAGTGAAATTCATTCTTGTCTTTTCCTTGGGTTGGAATCACAGAAAGGGGTCGGATTATTGGGACATGAATTATAGAGCATAAAAAGAAATTAATAACATTTTTATGATGAATTTTAAGTTACCAAGGAGTTTGGTACATAATTGTTTTATAGATACTAATAGGATATTGGAATCTCATTATCATGGGTTTATCCAATGATTTGAGCATGACAGACATTAGAGGAATGAATTACCAGTAGTATTTTATAATTTAGTTTGAGTAATTATATATATTTGTTTCACTTTATTGATATTTGAAAACTGTTTCATTTATTTTCAAATGAAACAATTCGAAAAGAGAATAGTTGGTGTATTTTGAAAATGGTTTGATTTTCATAAGAGCATTGAAAATTTTTCAAATATAGTTGAACATGTAAAAATTGATTTTGGGAAAAAATATTCTAATAGGTAATGTGATATAATTATAAAATAAAAAAATCAGTTTCTAGAGAGTGAGACTTATAGAGTTTATTGTTTTCTTAGAAAGTGGAAACTGGTTGGCATTGTTGAAACCAATTTTAAGAAGATGAAGAAAATGTGGTTGTGCATGGGGAAAAGGTGAAACAGAAACTGGTTTAGAGAGTTATCCAAGAATTTTAGGATGTTGAAATAGGGAACCGGAGGGATGAGCCCTGAAAAGTTGATCATTCCATCTAGTTCCAGAAATCGAATCCACCTATCTTCTTGGGTGATTCAGAACCCGAAAAGGAAGTAGTGTGACTAAACAAGATTAATACTATATTTTATTTCATTGGAAGATTTTTGGAGATAAATGAAAATATGGAAATGTATATTCTCAATGATCTTTCCCACTAGTGGTGGGATCTAGCAGCGCAGGCTCGAGTAGATCATGGCCTTAGTTGAGAGGATTTTAATGAATAGTTCCACAAATAACAATATCCTTACACATTCAAGATTAAAAGGATTGCAAAATTATTCAACTTGAAGTAGGAAAATATCCTTTTCAAAGAGTATTAAGCTAAATTAAAGAATTTATTTCCCTTTTTACTAGAATTATTAAATTGTGATTCATTGAAAGCATGCATCTTTTAGTTGAGATTAAGGCCAGAGATTCTGCAATGCCTCAAAACCAGAAACCCAAGTTCGGTGTATTATTTAATTACATTAGAATGATTAGAAGAAATAAAATCTGGAAATACTAGCCAGTTTAGTAGTTTTGAAAAAAATAGATGCATACACGTAACCCATTTTACTTAGGGAAAAAAAATATAGTACATAACAAATGAATATAAACTGTATCTTTGAAAACTCAATAAATGATATATTCTTCATAAACCGGGGAAGAAAAAATATGATTGGGTGAGTTCAAATTCATATTAATGTTTACATGTAGAGGAATCATGACTAAATAATAAGTGAATCATAATCAATTAGACATAAATAATAACTGATGTTGAATAATTTAGAACACACAACATCAATAAACTGAGAATGAAGGTGTATCTATAGATTTCTTTCTATATTGAAAAACTCATGGAATGTAATAAGTGAATATTTAATATGGATAATTAATATTATTTGTAAGTCTTTTATTTAAAAAATGAACCACATACCATTGAAACAGTTTAGGTCTGTGTGTAGAAACCCATCCGATTAACTTTCGAAAAAAAACTCGAAGGGTTCGTCACTAGCACGTTTGTCTCTTAAGTCCTATCGATACATCAAGGGTATATAATGGAACCTTCCAATAATTTAATGTCTAGCTAATTCTTGTACAAGTATTTAATTCCATAACAATATTCATTGTGAATTTCTGTATTGACTTGAGGATTGAAATTCAACATTATTTTCTCTGTTAAAACAACATTCAAAATAAACACTATATGTAAAAGGGTGTACAACTAAGACAATAATCATATAAATTATACAATAATATGGATACATAATAGAAATTTAATTTAAAATGAAAAATGATCTCAATGTTCAATTAGATAAACCACCTAAAAATGCTTAGTTTCACTCTATGATGTTTGCATTGGGGAAATAAAAATGGACATGAAGTCCCTTACAACATTACAATCAATCAAATCACATGACCAAATATTAGTAATCATAAAATTAATAATTTAATTCCATTAATATAAAAAGAATCATGATATTATATATCAAATGACAGAATACATACACCATATACAAGAAAAAAGTGGTAAACAATAGAAATCTCATAGAAATAAAAGTGAGATGAGAAATCCCTTATCTTATTCCTGAATGTTTTATTCACTCGATCTTAATGTCCTTTATAGTCAAATTAAATCCATTAATTAATTAATATAATACCATAAATAAATTTATTTGATTTATTATAGTTTTTTATGTTTTTTATGGGCCTTCTTGATAATTTATAATATTGAATTCCATCATACCTGTGTATTTGTTTACATGATTTTCAGGATTGATTCCCTTGACAATGAGTAATGGGGTTCATGTGGAGAGTATATAATTATATAGAGTTGGAAATACATGTTATTAATGAACATCCAAAAGTTTAAATAGATTTATAAATCATTTTGTTATATATTATTTGGATGAATCATTAGGTAATACATTTAGTGATAATCACTTAGATTATTACGGTGGTTTTTCGATCACAATGAAATGGTTCTGTTATGTTATTTAATATCATCTAGGAATGATGGTTCCCTAATAATTATAATTAACATATTACATATTTTAAAATATGTTTCATTCAAAAAAATTATTTCATCACCACACATGAAGACTAAATTGATAAACAAAACCTCGTCTTCCACAGAGGTTATCAATCGTCTCCTCTCAAATGATTGTTTTGTTTATAAAACAAGACAGAGAGAGAGAGATAGAGAGTAAGGAGACTGATAGTGTATATTACATTAAAATGATATAAATCCAGTATATATATGGTACTATAGTTATCAAGATAAATTAGAAATTGGAGGTGAGTATAATATAACAAAATTAAGGAACTTTAAATGAAATTGAAAGAAAAAGGACGTGGATTTTCCTCTTCAATACACCTCCTTGAGAATCTCTTTAAGGGGAGGAGTTTTGGTCTTATGGAATAACCAAGAGCTCCTAGATGTGGGGAGGTACTAGGGAATAGTATTTTAGAATAATTTTGAGAAGTTTCAAGTCTTACAGGAGAGAGTGGAAGAGGGGAGGATGGGTGGTTTTTATAGTGGAGGAGAGGAGTGATTTCTCATTATTTTAATCCTTATTTTCTAATATGGCTCATTACAATAAAAAAATTTGATTCTTGTTACCTCAAATAGTAATAAGATCATGTTAGATCTAACTAATTTTATCTTGCTTCATCCATGATGCATGGAATAGTTTATTTACCATAAAATGTATTATACTATAAATTACCGCATTTTACTATTTAACAAAAATTATAGTATTTAAAAAAATCTAGAAATTAACCCCCAACCATTTTTATAAATGGATAATCCACAAATTAACTTAATTTTTTGAAAATAATTTTATAAACACGAGGATGTTTATTTTTAATTATAATCCTTATTTACTAAAAAATAATGATATTAAAATAGTAACTAATATTATAACACCCTGAAAAATTATATAAGGTATCATTAGATTAAAAAAAATTCATAGGACAACAAAATAATGATTTAGGGAAACAAATATGGATTTTTTTTAATTTTAATAAAATTATTTATTATAAAATTGAAATTAAATATTTATTTCTCACAATGATACAAATAATTAATTATTAATTTTTAAAATATTCAATTTCATTTATATGGTCCCTAAATTATTTTTATACTTTCTTGGATGAGGTTACTATTCATAAGGGTCATATTACTGTTCATAAGGGTACATTTCTATAGATAAGGACAAAATTACTATTCATAATGGTAAGTTATTATTCACCTAAAACTAAGATGATCATATTAGACTCTAAATATCTTACTGAATGAAACCATGTATGTCCGTTTTTAAAATTAAAAAAAATTGGAAAAATTATGTTTAACAGTTAGGTTATAACTATCTCATATAACAATGTTTTGGTTCATAGAAACTCAATGTTTCATGCATAATAATCTATCCAAGGAATTGAATTTCATAAAGAAGAAACATTCTATAAAATAATGGGGTGTTATATTCTTCCCTTTGGGAATTTAATCCTCAATATTTTTCATGTATAAAGTTTTTTAAATAGATGTGGGTGGTTCCTATGCATAAAATCCTGAGGTTGGCATGTTGCTTCATCCATTTTATGGTTTTTCCAATGAACCATTACCATTCAAGTTGTCTAATTCCCCATACTTTATCTATTGTGTCGATAATCTTGATAAGCTCTTCACAGTATAAAAAATTAGGTAAATGTTATATTTTTTCATAGATGAGTACATGCATTGGGTTGGGCATGTACTTATTTAACAATGATATGTGGAACACATTATAATCTTTGGATAGACATAGGGGCATCACTAAACGGTAAGCTACATATCCAATTCATTCCATAATTTCAAATGGTCCAATGTACCTAGGGTTTAGTTTCCCTTTATTAATAAATCGCAATACACCCTTCAATGGAGATACATTTAGAAATACATGATAGCCCACTTGAAATTCTAAATCCATTATATGGTTGGTAGAAAAACACCTCTACCTATATTGGGATACTTAAATATGGGAATGAATTATATTTACCTTTATTATTGTCCCTTTAATAAAATTTGGGCCTATAATTTTCTTCTCACCAACTTCATCCCAACAAGTTGTAATTCAATATCTCTTTCAATATAAATCTTCATATAGATCCATTTTAATACTTAAATAGAAACTATTATTCTGGTAAAATTAATCAAAAGGCATATTCTAATCCCACATACCTGGAAAGATAAGTGAGAATGACCTCAACATGTTTTCTTGTGTTTGAATAGTCCTTTTAGAGTGTCTGTCAGTTTGGGGGTGATAAGATGAACTCATAAGAAGATCGATATCCAATTCCTTCTAATGAATTTTCCATAATTTTGATGTAAATTGGGGATATCATCCAGACACAATCATTAGAGGTGTAGCACAAAATCATACATCTTCATTAATGTAGAGTATTGATATGTGTACAAGGGGTAAATTCTCTCTTATCAGAAGGAAATATACTGATTTTGTACAAAAATGAACTATTACCCATATTACACCATTCCTTCTAGGTGTCCTTGGTAGTCCAATTGAAAAAAACATTTTAATATCATCCCAATTCCACATAAAAAAGGTAGAGGTTGCATGACCCCTCTAGGATGTTGTCTCTCGAACTTCAGTAGTTGAAAAAATAGGCACCTTGTCACTTAGTAAAAAATTTCTAGCATCATGTTATCCCATAAAAAATGTTCCATCAGATCTATATACATCTTGGTGCCTCCCGGGTGTATAGTGGAATTCAAGCTGTGAGAATCATCTAATAGTTCCATTTTTTTCTCAGTTATTGATGGAATGCATAACCTATTTCCAAAATTTCAAACTTCATCATTAAATATGAAGCCTTCCAATATTTCATCCTAAATAGCTTTATTTATCTTTTGTAGATGCTCATCATCAAATTGAGAGATTTTTATCTTCTCTAGAAAATATTTTTTTGAAGTCATTTGAAAAAATAAAGGATGTTTCCTCTTCTTTAAGAATTTTTATATTCATATTTACCAGATCCATGAATATATGATCTATCTCAACCGTATTTTGGGTTATAAGTACATGATATTTTTTTCTTAATGCATCTTTCACCATATTTATCTTTCCTGCATGGTAGTGTATTGAAAATTCATAATATTTGAGTAATTTGAACCACCACCTTTTCCCCATGTTGAGTTATTTATATGTAAAAATGTATTTCAATATCTTGTGAACTATATATATCTCATATAATTCACCATAGAGATAGTGTCTCCATATTTTCAATGTAAATATTACGACTGTTATCTCAATATCATGAGTTGGATAATTCTGTTCATGAGTCTCTAACTACCTTGATGCATAAGAAATAACTTTATCATTTTTCCTAAGGACACAACCCAATACATTCTTTGATGAATAATTGTATATCACAAACCCATCACTTTAAAAATGGAAGAGTGAAATTTAAATCATTGAATAATATTCTTTTAAATTCTTCAAAAAATTATGTACATTATTTTTTCCATTCAATCTTAACCCCTTTACCTGTGATCTTGGTTAGTAGGTTAGACAATCAGGAAAAATTTTGAACGTAACACTGATAGTGACATACTAAACTAATAATACTACATACATCAGTTACTTTCATTGTCGTATGTAATTCTGGAATTTCATTTTTTTCATAGGATCAACTAATATTCCATCCTCAGAGATAATATAGCCATGAAAAGAAACAGTTTGATGCCAAAATTCACATTCACTAAACAACCCTTATAACTATTTTCTTCTAAGAGTCTCTAGAACAAACTAAAAGTGGTTCTCATGGTCCTCATAGATTTTATAACATATAAATATGTCATCAATAAATAAAATAACAAAATCATCATGATATTCCGTTAAAACTATGTTAATTAGGTCCATGAAAATGGAGGGTTCATTATTAAGTCCAAATGACATTACTGTAAACTCCTAATTCCCATACCTGGTTCAAAATGTAGCCTTTGGAATATTTTCTTTCCTCACATGCAACTGATGATATCAATACCAAAGGTCAATATTTGAGAAATATTGATCTTTGTGTGTATGATCCAAAACATCATATGTGTGAGGTAGAGGATACATGTCATCTATTGTAATATCATTGATTTATCTATACTCGATGCATAGCCTCATGTATCCATCTTTCTTTTGAAAATGAGAATAGGGGCTCCTGATGGAGAAATAATAGGTTAAATACATAACTTTTCATTCAATTTCTCTAGTTTGTTACTATACTAATTCTACATTTTTACACTCTATTAGTAGTATTTGATATAAGTCTTTCACTAGGAATTAAATCAATAGAGTATCCACTTTTTCCTCTAAAGGATGTCCTTGTAAATCTTTTGGAAATACAACAATGTATTCTTGCACAATAGGTACATCTTGAATTTGAAGATCCATATATTATGTTTTATATTCCTCTCCAAGAATTTCATTTAGAAGTGCTACTAAAGGTGTACCTAGATAGGATCCATATGATGATGTTTTTTCTATAATGATAAGGGATTCTAAATCTTTCTAAAAAATTGTAAGAACCTTCTTCTTGTAAAATATTTTTGTAACATAATTTTAAATCCAATCCAAAATATGAATTATATCAATGTCAACCATATGTTGGATGATAAGTTTAACAACTAATGTAAGTTTATGTGTCATAATAGGAATTTACCATAACATTTTTGTTGGAATGATTCTACCCTTAGGAGATTTTAGAGACAACTCATTGATTAAATAAAATTAGAAATTAGAAATTTTCTTTTTAATCATGGATGTTATAAAATAATGTGATAATATCGAATCAAATAAAGCATTGGATAAATTCAATGAAACGATTAATGTACCATCCAACCAATCATTAGGATCTTCAACCCCCATAGTTGTGATCACATATCCTTTCCCTTACTCTCGTGGCCTTTTTTGAGGTAATTTTCTTTGATGTTTAGGACTATAATTTTTATTATGTCCCATCTACCTATAATTATATCATTGAACATCATTGATTTTTCCCTTACCCATACACTAATTAGATTGGTGACCCTTTTATACACAATTATAGTAAATTCCCATTCCATTAAAGAATTTTCATAGATGGTTCTTTCTATAGTTATTTAATAATTACAATTTACTCATTTTATTCTTCATATTTTGAGATTCACCTTTTCCATGATTATCAGATGACATATTCTTCTCTTTATTAACCTTGAAAAATTTTGATCTAGGAAACTAATTATCGATTATTAGGGAACTTAATACCATTTCATCATATGATTAAAATGATTTAGAAGCCAGTTCCCATAAAATAAATGGATTAATTCCTTAAAATAAATGGTCAATCTCGCCTTTCGAATCACATATGTAATTTATATCATACCTGAATAGATATGTGAAAGTAGCATCAAACTCCATAATAGTCTCTTCTTCCCTTTGTTTCAATCTAAGAAATTTTCTTTTCATTTCTATCCATTGATCACAAGGTGAATATTTTATAAACAATAATTCTTTAAATTTTCTCCATTCCATATCTTTTCTTTCATCTTTCTCTATGGTATTCTGGATCAGGGACCACCATTTATGAGCACCACCCTTGAGAAAATATACATCATGTAATACGTTTTCATTTTCATTGGATCATAATGCTAGAAAATATACATTCTATGTTCTTGATCGACTGCTTAGATACAACTGGATTAGTAGTCCCTCTAAAAGTTGGGGGATTCTGCAACCTGAAATGATCCATCATAGGTTTGGTATGGTTATTCCTCACAACCTGATTATGTTTTCCTAATATGGTCATGATCTACTCATCTCAAAAACTAACCATGTTGACATTCTCAGTTGTGCAATCTCTATATTTTCTGCGGGTATTTATTCAATTTATTACTATTAGGCTCCATCACTAAACAATGTCATTCGCTAAATGAGGATGTGAATCATAATTCATAGCTTCAAACTATAAAAAAACAGAACAGAAATTGAATGTTTTTTCATATCATATATCATAATCAAAAAAATGATATATATTTATTTTTAAATACTTCATAATGGGGTTTAAAGAAAATGTGGGTTATCCTATGCATATCCCATGATAGTGTTAAACTAGGTTCATAGAAAGGCTCTTTGTAGTGCACCTGGTTACTCCATGTCCGGCCCAAAACACCTTGTCAGATTTATTTTTCCAAGGTACATCTATACCTGAACCACATCCAATTGTAATATCCAGAGAGATATATATATCTATAAATACCACCATAACCTATTCATTACCAAAATTCTAGGATGTTCTTGTATTCTTATCCTTGATGTCTTTATTATGGTTCTTCTCCATAATCATTGAATTTTAAATCCAGTTCTCATGGATTCTACTAAACATTCTCGGATACTAACTACAATGCCTCAACCATAGAAACATGGAGTCAGTGCATTGTTTTATTACATTGGAATGATTAAAATGAGTAAATTACCAATGAACCGATCAGTTTAGTAGTCTTGAAGAAACTATATACATACATGAATCCTAATTTATAAAGGAAAAAGAAAACAAAATACAATACCTAAAAAAAGCAAATATACTATTTCCTTGAAAACTCAATAAATGATCTCTTCTTCATAACCTGGGTAAGGAAAAACAAATGATAAGGCGAGCACAAATTCTCCGTAAGGGTTAAATATATAGGAATCATGAATCAATAATAATTTAATCATAGTAAATTATATATAAATAGTATGGCATGGTAAATAAATGAAAACACATGCCATCAATAAACTAGGAAGGAGAGGGCATCCATAGTTTCTGTCATAGTGAAAAACTAATGGAATGTAATAACTACATAGTGAATAAAAGAATTATTATTATTTGGACATCATGTATTTGGAACAAGAACCATCATACTGTTAAAATATAATATGTTTGTGTGAAGAAACCCATCTGATTATGTTACGGAAACAAATTTGAAGGGGTTTTCACCAACTAGTTTGTCTCAATAGATCTATCAGTGCATAGAGGGGAAATAGTAGGGCCCAACCATCCCTTCATGTCCAAATAATTATTATACAAATATTTAATTCTAGAACAATATGTATTATCAATTTTCTTATTGAGTAAAGGATACATTTTGATCAATATATCCATAGTTAAAACAAAATTCAAAATAAACACCATATGAAAAAAGGTATACGACTAAAAAAATAATCATATAAATTTTACAAGAATATGTATATTTAATTGAAATTTAATTTCACATAAATTTTTCTCTCAAAGGGTAATTAGATACACAACATATAAATGATTAGGTTCATGATACAATTAAGTCTTAATGAATTGGAAATTGAGATGAAGTCCTTTACCACATTGTAACCAATCAAATCACATGAAAAAAATTATTAATCATCAAATTAATCATTTAATATCATGAATATAATGATAATAATGATATTAAATATCAAATGGAAGAATACATACACCACATACAATAAATAATTGGCAAACAGTGGAAGTATCATGGAAATAAAACTGAGATGATAAGCCCATTACGTTATACCTGAATGTCTTCTTCACATGATCTTAATGAACTGGATAATAAAATTAAATCCATTAATTAAATAACTAATAACATTATCTAGAATCATTTTATTAGTTATAATTTTATTCAAGTAATTTATGGCCTTCTTATAAGTTATAAGTTTGAATTTTATTGTATTTGAGTGTATGTTTACTTGATTTTCATGATCGGTTCGCTTGACTACGAGTATTGGAGTTCATGTGGAATAGATATAATTCTCTAGAGTTTGAATTAAATTTTATTAATTAACATCTAGAAGTGTAAATCTCAATATATATTCTTTGGTTATATATTTTAAGGATGAATAATTAGATAATACATTTAGCGATAATCCCTTAGATTATTACAATGGTTTTTCGATCACAAAAAACTATTTTTGTTCTGTTATTTAATATCATTTATCAATGTTGGATCTAAAATTATTACATAAGATATAATAAAAATTTTATAATATATTTCATCCATAAAAATAGTTTCATGACCAGCCTAGAAGAATAAATTTTTGAACAAAACTTCCATGTCCATGAATGAGAAAAATAGTGGATATTACATTAAAATGATGTAATTCAAGTATATATATGATACTTGATTTATCAAGACCAATTGGATATAGGATGTAACGCCCTGACCCTAGTTACCCAGAGTCGGTGCATTATTACATAACATTGGCATGATCACAAGAAAGATCAAATCTCGAAAGACCGATTGGTTTAGTAGCCTTGGAAACACTAGATATATTTATAAAGTTTTACATTACATCACAAAGTGAAAAAACTACTACAACAAAATAGTCTCCATATTTCACACTCATATCCCCACATACTATCCCTGCAGGTCATTCATAACTTACTTCTTCACATCCTGGGAAAAATAAAACATAGAAAAGGGGTGAGCTCAAATTCCCAGTAAGGATAACAATATAGCGGAAACTTTCAAAAATAAGCATAAACATTTAAGGCAATGTATAACTAAAACAAAAGACTTTTAAACTTGAAATTCAACATAGTATGGAAAAAGAAAAATGAAATAATTCAATTTACTTATTCACATAGATATTCTACTAATCGAATAATCACATGCAATATCAATAACCACTTTCATAATGATGGAATTCATAATGCCAGACTATCATAACCACATAGCCAAGGCCTCGTACCAAGACTACAAATAAGATTTTGTCAAGGCCTTGTGCCAAGACACTAGTTTGTCTCATGAGACCTACCGATGCATCGAGGAGCTATAGCGGGCTCCACCCGTCACATATTAAGTCCAATGCATTCCCATATGAAAAGGTTTAAACATAACATAAACATTCGTATTAAAACTAGCATACGAAATGTCAATACTTTCATCATAAAATATGAATGGTATAAAAATAGCACATCCACAGTCAAACATATCACAAAACCTTCAATACAATATAGAAGTTTTGTATCTTAATAAATCAACTACAAATAAGCATAGAATCCATCAAAGGATGTTGACATAGATGAAATTAAAACTCTTTTTAGAGAAATATCTCTTTCTATTTTTGAAATCATTTAAGAGTCATATATTTATAAAATAAAATATTTTCTTTGAAAATATTCTTATAAGCTTGTAAGGGAAGCTTCGACAATTTTATAACGGCGGAAAATATTTGCACCCGCCGTATAAGTTAAAAAAAATTCTTACCTTAATTTTGTCGAAAAGGTTAAAAATCACCTTGTTTGGAAAACGATGGAAAGATTCCTTTATAAATCTCTTATAAAAAGTCAAACAAGGGTATAAATGACTTTAACCCATATTCTTGTAAATAGTAAAAATGTTTTGAAATACATTTTTAAGAAACATGGATGTGGATGATAAAGAGATCCCAGTAGATTATTACGTATAAGCAACCTCAGATAATGAATAGATCATGAAATAACACTTACCTTGTACTTTTCCTTGGTTGGGGTAGGTTAACATCATGTATAATGGTGAAATAATTGTTATTAAATTATACAAGAATCATATAAATTAATATGATATCATATATGATCTTTTAACATTGATTTGTTAATAATATCTTTGAATTATCGTCGTTTCAGGTGTTAACTTACTCGTTTTCTTTTATATGTTTTGTTACATAAGCCGTGTTTGTCATGGATAGGTTGTATATTTTTCATATACAGAATGATATCAAGTCCTTAAACATCATTTTTAAATCATCAAACGATAATTATACTTTAATGGATACGATGGAGAATGAATCTCATCGCGTTCGTGGAGACGGTAGTCCGTACGTACGCACGAGCGACAATATCATTCTTTTGATATTAAAATAATATATAAATGGATGGTATATCATATATACAGAATCATTAACATGTTATATTTATTATTTACATGAGTTACACATCATTATTATACCCATCCAAATAATAATATATTGAATAACAATTACACCACGACGTGGAGACGGTAAGCTGTACGTACGCACGTGTGGTGACATGTTATTCAAAGGGTGGATAGAATACTGAATATGGTTGTACCATATTTATAATAACATCACAGTATATATAATATACTGGAGTTATTATTTTAGAATGGTAATAACAAAGAAAGAAGAAGTGGAAGAAGAAAGGAACTTGAAAAGGGGTGGTGAAAACATTACCTCTTCTTCGGGTTCATCCTTTTGATTTGATCAAAAGGGCTCCTTAGGTTGGCTTTATGATAAAACTAAGGCCTCTAGGTTGTAGTTAGGGATGTTGGGAGAGTATTTAGGCAGAGTTTGGCCGAACCAAAAGGCTTTCAAGGTGTGAAGAAATGAGAAGGAGGAGTTCTCTTTTATAAGAGGGGTGAGGGGAACCTTTGGAAAAGCTAGAAATATTAATTTATAATAAATTCATATTCGGTTTCTAATGGCTCAAAAGTTGATTATTTAAAGGTTAAGGTGGGGATAGGTCGAAAACCACTCAACCAATAGAATTTAGACAGGTTTGGGTACTTATATTAACCTTATCTTTAAGTATTAACTCTAAGATAATTAGTTTCACTTTTACAATGTCTCTTTGTATTTTTATATTATATGGTTAATAAACTTACTATATACATCCAAGCGACCCCCAAGTGGTCCATTAATAATACACATATTATTGGATAAGTCTCTTGGCCGAACCTTAGATTTTTAGGAATTTAATATTAATTAATAATATAATATTTTTTAAAAACTCTTTTATGCCAATTTTGACACAATTCAATAGTTGATTTTTGTGAAACTCCTAACAGACTTATTACTTCAAAAAAAAAGTTAATTAAATCAATCCTAATATGTCATATTATCCTATAAAATTATTTAAATTCATTAAAAGTCTCAAATTATATTTATTTGGGTATTTATAATATCAATTATTTTAAAATTTCACTATTATGGTAATTACTACATCATCATTGTGTCATAAATAAGTTAAATTATTTAATCTCTAAAAATTATAAATAAAATATCAATATCTAGGAATTCTTTCTAACTTTCTAATGAATATTTATAGTCGAACATCCAACATATATAACCTTATGTAAATTTTTTTTCTAAAAGATATATGCTTGTGTCATTTTTGTATTCATTTTAACTTAATTAAAATTAAGTGTCCCTATCAACTACAAGTGGCTCCATGGGGTCCCAAAATCGACCCAAAGATGCCTATGGTCGAACATGTATCAACCAATAAGTCTAGGACACGTTTTAGGGTAATTTAGTATTATTATAATATTATTTTTTAACCCTTATTTACCGGATTTAACCTTAACCATGGTAAATAAAATATATACCGCAGTAATTATTCAAAATGACTAAAAATAAAAGTTACCTATTTACAAAATTTGAACATCCTGATTAAAAATATGGAATCAATTTTTCAAAATTCAAAACACAGAAGTGGCAGAAATTAATTTAAAATTAATTCCCGTTGTTAAAACAAAAAGCGTGTTTTTAAGAGATAATAACTATCAAAAGATTGACACTTGTTTATGTCCGGTTTAATTGTAAAATTATGTCCAATTACCAAAATTGTATTAAATGGTAAATATATATTCTAAATATACTTTAAAACCACTCAATAATATAATTTATCACTATAAATTATTTTGATTAAAAAAGTTGTTTTTTAGTATAGTTCACTATTCATAAAAATTGGAAGTTCTCAGAAAAATACCAAAAATTCAACTTAGGATAATTTCGATATTCCAAATCCAAAAATGAAGTCCATTTTGAAATATAAAATATATATAATTTCAAAAAGTAGGTATTAATATTCATAACGGCTAGTTTGATTGGTTGTGGTGTGTTAGAACTCGATGTTGCGTACAACACACATTATCGCATTATTCAAAGAGAAGTGTACCGTAGAAGCTTGGGGTGTTACATTCTCCCCTCCTTCAAATAATTTCATCCTAGAAATTTCTAAAATAGTTATCACATGAAAAGAATCGGGTGGTTCTTCATTATAAGTTCCTCGGGTTCCCACATTGCCTCTTCCATCTTATGGTTTCTCCACAAAACTTTTACCAGACGCGTCGTCCGATTTCTCAGTACTTGTTCTCTCATATCAAGAATCCTGACGGGCTCTTCACAATAAGATAGATCGGGTTCCAGTTCTAATTCCTCATAGGTGAGTACATGCGTTGGGTCAGGCATGTATTTCCTCAATAGAGATACATGGAACACATCGTGAACTTTGGAGAGATTTGGCGGCATTGCCAATCGGTAAGCTACAACCCCAATTCGTTCTAGAATTTCGAAGGGTCCGATGTACCTGGGACTCAATTTACCTTTCTTACCAAAACGTATGACTCCCTTCCATGGAGATAACTTCAGGAAAACATGATCACCGACTTGAAATTCCAAATCCTTCCTTCGATTATCGGCATAGCTCTTCTGCCTACTTTGAGCTGCTTTGATGTGATTTTGGATTACCTTCACCTTTTCCACTATTTCCTCCACTAGTTTTGGGCCTACAAGTTTTCCTTCACCAACGTCATCCCAACAGGTTGGTGTACGACATCTCTTTCTGTATAATGCTTAATATGGTGCCTTCTGAATACTCGAATGGAAGCTATTGTTATAGGAAAATTCTACCAGAGGTAAATATTGATCCCACATACCCTGAAAGTCAAGTGAGCAAGATCTCAACATGTCTTCTAAGGTTTGAATAGTCTATTCTGATTGTCCGTCTGTATGAGGGTGGTAAGCAGTGCTCAAATGAAGTTCAGTATCCAGGGATTTTTGAAGACTTTTCCAGAATCTTGAAGTAAAATGGGGATCACGATCAGAAACAATCGATAGGGGTACTCTATGAAGTCTCACAACTTCATTAATATATAGTCTTGCTAGACGTTCCAGGGGTAGATATTCTCTTATAGCAAGAAAATGTGCTGACTTGGTAAGACGATCAACAATAAACCATATTGCATCGTTCCTTCTAGGAGTCTTTGGTAGCCCCATGAAAAAGTCCATCATAATATTATCCCATTTACACTCTGGTATGGGAAGAGGTTGCATGAATCCTCCTGGATGTTGCCTTCTATCTTTCACTTGTTGAAAAACCATACATCTTGACACAAAATCGGCAATCTCCCTCTTCATGTTGTCCCACTAAAAATGTTCCTTCAAATCTCTATACATTTTGGTGCTCCCCGGGTGTATAGAGAAATTGGGACTATGAGCATAATCCAGCAATTCCCTTTTTAGATCAGGTATATCGGGAACACAAAGTCTCTTCCCAAATTTCAAAATTCCATCTTCATACACAAAGTCTCTCAGTCTCCCAACATTCACAACTTTAATCTTATTTTGAAATTCTTCATCATCGGTCTAAGAACTCTTAATCCTTTCTAGTAAAGATGGTTTGGAAACCATTTGAAAAAGCATTGATGTTTCACCTTCCCTGGTTATTCCCATGTCCATCTTCACTAGATTCATAAAAATTGGATCCCTTTCAATTCTCATCACGTTCAAAACTCCATGGTCTTTTCTGCTCAAAGCATCTGCCGCCTTGTTTGCTTTCCCCGGGTGGTAGTGTATCGTACAATCATAATCCTTGAGTAATTCAATCCATCTCCATTGCCTCATGTTGAGTTCTTTTTGTGAGAAAATATACTTCAAACTCTTGTGATCAGTATAAATATCACATTTTTCACCATAGAGGTAGTGCCTCCATATCTTCAAAGCAAAGATCACAGCTGCTAACTCGAGATCATGAGTAGGATAGTTTTGTTCATGAATTTTCAACTGTCGTGATGCATAGGCAATAACTCTATCATTCTGCATAAGGACACAACCAAGTCCTTTCTTCGATGCATCACAATAAATAATGAACCCATCATTCCCCGATGGTAGAGTCAATATAGGAGCATTGACTATTCTTCTCTTTGGTTCTTCGAAACATTCTTCACATTCTTTTTTCAAAACAAATTTAACCCCTTTACGTGTGAGCTTCGTTAATGGGTTAGCCAATCGGGAAAAATTATGGATGAATCGTCGATAATAACCTGCCAAACCAATAAAACTACGTACCTCAGTTATACTCCTAGGTGCTGGACATTCTTGGATTGCCTTGGTCATAGAAGGATCAATAGAGATTCCATATTTAGAGACAATATAGCCAAGAAAAGAAATCTAATGAAGCTAGAATTCACACTTGATAAACTTCCCATATAATTCATGTCTTCTCAGAGTCTTCAGGATAATGCGCAAGTTATTTTCATGATCTTCGTAGCTTTTGGAGTATACTAAGATATCATCAATAAATACCACCACAAATTCATCGAGATACTCCTTGAAAACTCTATTCATCATATCCATGAATACAGAGGGTGCATTAGTCAATCCAAAAGGCATTATAGTAAACTCGTAATGCCCGTACCTGGTTCGAAATGCTGTCTTCGGAATGTCTTCCTTCCTCACACACAACTGATGGTATCCAGATCGAAGGTCAATCATTGAAAAGTATTTATCTCCATGCAGTTGGTCAAATAAATCATCAATGCGTGGTAGGGGATAATTGTTCTTTATTGTTATATCATTGATCTCCCTATAGTCGATACATAACCTCCTAGATCCGTCTTTCTTTTTAACAAAAAGAACAGGGGCTCCCCATGGAGAAACACTAGGGTGAATAAATCCCTTATTACTCAATTCCTCTAGTTTTTTCTTTAGTTCAACTAATTCTAATGTGGACATTCTATAAGGGGTCTTTGATATAGGCCTTGATCCAGGAATTAAATCAATGGAAAACTCAACTTCTCGTTCTGGAGGATGTCCAGGTAAATCTTCCGGAAATACATCTACAAATTCTTTCACAATAGGTACATCCTCTATTTGAACATTCCTTTCCTCACCCACAGTTATTTCATTCTCTTCCTCCCCAATAATTGAATTTGTTTGAGCTACTGGGGGTGGATCTAAATAAGAATTAGGTGGTGACGATTCTGCTCTAAAGATAAGGTGTTCCTTATCATTATCATCAAGAATCGTAACCTCTTTCTTATTACAATAAATCTTCACATCATAGTCCGAAAGACAGTCCATACTGAGGATTATATCAAACTCAATCATAGGTATGACGATGAGATCAGCATATAAAGAACATTTATGTGCTCTAATGGGGATTGATTCACAAAACTTTTTTGCAATGATACTTCCCTTAGGAGTTTTAACTGACAACTCCCTTGTTAAATCAAATTGGAAATATCTAATTTTCTTAGCAAGCTGGGAAGATATGAAACAATGCGATGATCCAGAATCAAATAATGCATTTTCTAAACTTGAGGAAACCATTAAATTACCTGCCACCACGTCTTTCGGAGCTTCTACCTCAGCAGTAGTGATAGCATAAGCCTGGACTTGATCCCTTGGCCTTTTCTGAGGTAATTTCTCCTGACGCTTAGGACATTCATTTGCATAATGCCCCATCTCCTTGCAATTGTAGCACTGAACATTGGTAGCTTTCTTCTTCCCTTTGCAATCACGAGCTTGGTGGCCTTTTTCACCACATTTGTAACAGACGCCCATTCCCTTCAAGCAAGTACCAGGGTGTTTCTTCCCACATTTACCACAGGATGGATATTCAACCTTTCCTTTATTCCCCTTATTTCCATTCCCAGATTGATCAGTAGGCCTCTTCTTCTCTTGCTTTGCTTTAAAGTCATAAGACTTAGAGAATTCCTTTTCAGTCATGATAGCACATGAGACAATGTCTTCGTATGACGAGAAGGATTGTGAGACTAATGCTTGACGGAGAAATGGTTTTAACCCATCAAAGAAACGATCAATATTACTTCTTGGGTTACGTATATAATCACCAGCATACCTTGCTAACCTTGTAAAGTTAGCCTCATAATTTGTGACATTCTCATCCTCCTTCTGTCTCAGACTTAGAAATTGCCTTTCCATATCTGCACGATGGTCGCGAGGAAAGTATTTTTCTAAAAATAGATCTTTGAACTCTCTCCATTCCATATTTGATACTTTATCATCTTCATTTGTATTTTGAATCAATGACCACCATTGATCAGCATCTCCAGTGAGGCGGTAAACTGCCATGATAACTTTTTCCCTTTCATTACTCCCCAAAGCCTGAAATATTTTCTCTAGGGAAAATATCCATTGCTCAGCTACTAAGGGATTTGTACTCCCATTGAACGTTGGTGGTTTTTGCCTCATGAATCGATCTAACATTGATCCTCCACGCTGAGGATCAGGGTGCTCCATACAGGTAAGGTTATTATTCATAACCTGAGTGAGTTGTCCTAGTATGGTGATTAGCTGATCAGCACCAGTTGCATCACCAGCTCCACTATAATTATCTTGAGCAGGAGGGAAATCCCTACATGGAGTCCATGCATTGATACCATTTCCATTTCTTCCACTAGGCGCCATTTGTAAACAATGGCATAAACTAGATCAGTTTATGAATCAAAATACATAATCCCATACTTATAAAACACTTAACATAAATTGAACTATTTATGTATATAATCCATAATCATAAAAATATTTTCTTTGAGGAAGTATATACTCATAAACCCTTCATAATTATTTGTAAAGAAAATGAGAGTTATCCTAAGCATATCCCCCGGGAGTGTCGTAACCAAGAGTGCAGTAAGGCCCGTTATCGTGCACCCGTTCCCGTTCGAGTCTAGCTCAAAGCGGTGTTTTCGGGTTTTACCCCTAGGTACATATGTGCCAGAGCCGCCTCTACCTGCTCGTATCCAGACAGGGATGTATTGCTCGGAAAACTCACAAAATCTCTACAATACCAAAATTCTAGGAAGTTCTTCTATACTAATCCTCAAAGTTCATCTTAGGTCTACGTGCTCTAATCAGAGTTTATCTAAATCTAGCTTCCAAGGTTTGTACTAAACTTCATTTGATACCAACTGTAACGCCCCGACCCTAGTTACCCAGAGTCGGTGCATTATTACATAACATTTGCATGATCACAAGAAAGATCAAATCTCGAAAGACCGATTGGTTTAGTAGCCTTAGAAACACTAGATATATTCATAAAGTTTTACATTACATCACAAAGTGAAAAACTACTACAACAACATATCCTCCATATTCCACACTCATATCGCAACATACTATCCCTGCAGGTCATTCATAACTTACTTCTTCACATCCTGGGAAAAATAAAACATCGAAAAGGGGTGAGCTCAAATGCCCAGTAAGGATAACAATATAGTGGAAACTTTCAAAAATAAGCATAAACATTTAAGGCAATGTATAACTAAAACAAAAGACTTTTAAACTTGAACATCAATATAGTATGGAAAAAGAAAAATTAAATAATTCCATTTACTTATTCACATGGATATTCTACTAATCGTATAATCACATGCAATATCAATAACCACTTTCATAATGATGGAATGCATAATGCCAGACTATCATAACCACATAGCCAAGGCCTCGTGCCAAGACTACAAATAAGATTTTGTCAAGGCATTGTGCCAAGACACTAGTTTGTCTCATTAGACCTACCGATACATCGAGGAGCTATAGCGGGCTCCACCCATCACATATTAAGTCTAATGCATTCCCATATGAAAAGGTTTAAACTTAACATAAACATTCGTATTAAAAATAGCATACGAAATGTCAATAATTTCATCATAAACTATGAATGGTATAAAAATAGCACAACCACAGTCAAACATATCACAAAACCTTAAATAAAATATAGAAGTTTTGTATCTTAATAAATCAACTACAAATAAGAATAGAATCCATAAAAGGATGATGACATAGATGAAATCAAAACTCTTTTTAGAGAAGTATCTCTTTCTATTTTTGAAATCATTTAAGAGTCATATATTTATAAAATAAAACATTTTCTTTGAAAATATTCTTATAAGCTTGTAAGGGAAGCTTCGACGATTTTATAACGGTGGAAAATATCCGCACCCACCGTATAAGTTAAAAAACATTCTTACCTTAAATTTGTCTAAAAGGTTAAAAAGCACCTTGTTTGGAAAACGACGAAAAGATTCCATTATAAACCTCTTATAAAAAGTCAAACAAGGGAATAAATGACATTAAACCATATTATTGTAAATTGTAAATTTTTTTTGAAATTCATTTTTAAGAAACATGGATGTGGATGATAATGAAATCCCAGTAGATTATTACGTATAAACAACCTCGGATAATGAAGAGATCGTGAAATAACCCTTACCTTGTACTTTTCCTTGGTTGGGGTAGGTTAAACTCCTGTATAATGGTGAAATAATTGTTATTAAATTATACAAGAATCATATACATTAATATGATATCATATATGATCTTTTAACTTTGATTTGATAATAATATCTTTGAATTATCGTCATTTCGGGTGTTAACTTACCCATTTTATTTTATATGTTTTGTTACATAAGCCATGTTTGTCATGGATAGGTTGTATATTTTTCATATACAGAATGATATGAAGTCCTTAAACATCATTGTTAAATCATCAAATGATAATTATACTTTAATGGATACGATGGAGAATGAATCTCATCGCGTTCGTGGAGACGGTAGTCCGTACGTACGCACGAGCGACAATACCATTCTTTTGATATTAAAATAACATATAAATGGATGTTATATCATATATACCGAATCATTAACATGTTATATTTATTATTTACATGAGTTACACATCATTATTATACCCATCCAAATAATAATATATTGAATAACAATTACACCACGACGTGGAGACAGTAAGCCGTACGTACGCACGTATGGTGACATGTTATTCAAAGGGTGGATAGAATACTGAATATGGTTGTACCATATTTATAATAACATTACAGTATATATAATATACTGGAGTTATTATTTTAGAATGGTAATAACAATGAAAGAATAAGTGGAAGAAGAAAGGAACTTGAAAAGGGGTGGTGAAAAGATTACCTCTTCTTCGGGTTCTTCCTTTTGATTTGATCAAAAGGGCTCCTTAGGTTGGATTTCTGATCCAAATAAGCCCTCTAGGTTGTATTGAGGGATATTGGGAGAGTATTTGGGCAGAGTTTGGCCAAACCAAAAGGCTTTCTAGGTGTGAAGAAATGAGAAGGAGGAGTGCCCTTTTATAAGAGGGGTGAGGGGCACCTTTGGAAAAACTAGAAATATTAATTTATAATAAATTCATATTCGGTTTCTAATGGCTCCAAAGTTGATTATTTAAAGGTTAAGGTGGGGATAGGTCGAAAAACACTCAACCAATAGAATTTAGACAGGTTTGGGTACTTATATTAACCTTATCTTTAAGTATTAACTCTAAGTTAATTAGTTTCACTTTTACAATGTCTCTTTGTATTTTTATATTATATGGTTAATAAACTTACTATATACATCCAAGAGACCCCCAAGTTGTCCATTAATAATACACCTATTATGAGATATGTCTCTTGGACAAACCTTAGATTTTTAGGAATTTAATATTAATTAATAATATAATATTTTTTAAAAACTCTTTTATGTCAATTTTGACACTATTCAATAGTTGATTTTTTTGAAACTCCTAACAGAATTATTACTTCAAAAAAAGTTAATTAAATCAATCATAATATGTCATAGTATCCTAGAAAATTATTTTAATTCATTAAAAGTCTCAAATTATATTTATTTGGGTATTTATAATATCAATTATTTTAAATTTTCACTATTATGGTAATTACTGCATCATCATTGTGTCATAAATAAGTTAAATTATTTAATCTCTTAAAATTATAAATAAACTATCATTATCTAGGAAATCTTTTTATCTTTCTAATGAATATTTATAGTCGAACATCCAACATATATAACCCTATGTAAAAGTTGTTTTTCTAAAAGATATATGCTTGTGTCGTTTTTGTATTCATTTTAACTTAATTAAAATTAAGTGTCCCTATCAACTACAAGTGGCTCCATGGGGTCCCAAAATCGACCCAAAGATGCCTATGGTCTAACATGTATCAACCAATAAGGCTATGACACGTTTTAGGGTAATTTAGTATTATTATAATATTATTTTTTAACCCTAATTTACCGGATTTACCCTTAACCATGGTAAATAAAATATTTACCGCAGTAATTATTCAAAATGTCTAAAAATAAAAGTTACCTATTTACATAATTTGAACATCCTGATTCCAAATATGGAATCCTTTTTTCAAAATTCAAAACACAGAAGTGGAAGAAATTAATTTAAAATTAATTCCCGTTGTTAAAACAAAAAGCGTGTTTTTATGAGATAATAACTATCAAAAGATTGACACTTGTTTATGTCCGGTTTAATTGTAAAATTATGTCCAATGACTAACATTGTATTAAATGGTAAAAATATATTCTAAATTTACTTTAAAACCACTCAATAATATAATTTATCACTATAAATTATTTTGATTAAAAAAGTTGTTTTTAAGTATTTTTCACTATTCATAAAAATTGGAAGTTCTCAGAAAAATACCAAAAATTCAACTTAGGATAATTTCAATATTCTGAATCCAAAAATGAAGTCCATTTTGAAATATAAAATATATATAATTTCAAAAAGTAGGTTTTACTATTCATACCAGCTAGTTTGATTGGTTGTGGTGTGTTAGAACTCGATGTTGCGTACAACACACGCTATCGCATTATTCAAAGAGAAGCGTACCGTAGAAGCTTGGGGTGTTACAGAGGAGGTGAGTATATTATATCAATATAATGTAACATGAAATGAAATTTATTGAAAATGATGGGGATTTACCTCTTGAATATACCTACTTGAGAATCTCTTTAAGGGAAGGGTTTTTGGTCTTTTGGAAGGACTAGGAGATTTTAGACATGGGTGGGGGGATTAGGGAAGATCATTTATGTAGAAAGTTTATAATATTCATGCCTTAGAGAAGTGAGTAAAAGAGGGCGGAGATGGGTGGTTTTTAAAGCGGAGGAGACGAGTGATTTTTTAATATGTTATTCAATATTTTTTTATTTTTCTCAAAGTAAGAAATAATGTTGGTTATTGTGATAAAAAGAACTATGTGCATGATAGATTGAAAAAATGGATACTTAAATCATCTCTAATTTAAGGAAAAGTGTATTTATCTTATAATTTATTGCACCTTAAATTACTATACTTCACTATTCACAAAAAATTCATGTATTTTAGATAAATCCAAAAATTTAACCCTAACCATTTTCAATATATAGAGTCCAAAAGTGATCTCCATTTATGAAAATAATTTTAAAATATGAGAAATTTAAATTTTAATTAAAATCATTATTTATTACAAAATATAGATTTTAAAATTATAACTGATCTTACAATAGCCTGAAAAAATATCTATGGTCTCATTAGTTTATTATAAATTAAAAGGATTGAAATTTATTTATTAAGGAATATATTTTATGAAAATTTAAATTTTATAATAAATTTATTAATTAAAAAATCGTAATTAAATATTTATTTCTCACATATATACCAATAATTAAATATTATTTTTTAAAATATTCAATTTCATTTATTAGGTGCCTATATATTATTTATACTTTCTTGGGTGATGTTACTATTCAAAAGATTTATATTAATATTCATAGGGTACATTACTATTCCTAAGGGTAGAATTACAATTCATAAGGGTATGTTAGTATTCACAAAATAATTATGTTGATCCAATCGAAATAATAATATATTACTGAATGTGACCGTGTATGTTCATTTTTCAAAATTCACATCATAGAAGTGGAAAAATTATATATAATGGTTAGGTTATAAATCTCTCCTTTAAAACAATATTCTTTGAGACTCAGAATGGAATTCATAATATATAGTCTAATGAATTCAAATTATTTACGAAGAAACATACCATAAAATCATGCGGTGGTGTAGATTCATTCGAAGATAGTTGTGCTCTGTATTACTGAAAATAAAAAGATGGTGAATAGAGTGACAATGGCTGAGTGGGACATCTCAAGAGCTATGGGAGGAGGAATTATTATGATACCTATGGGAAATAGTGGGATCTCTAATTCTAGGGGGAAGTAGATGAGGGATACCTACTTCCAATGTGGGAGTAGAAGTCAAAATCCAACTACCAGATCAGTGAATCTTCTTCAATGTCCAAAGAACCAAGTGGGATGTTTTCAAATATTCTTCATTTGAAAAATTGGAGTGACAGTGTACAAAACCACCTAGATCATACCAAAAATTCAACTATATGTGAAATATTTAGTGCTATTGTAATAATTATCTGAGTTAAGGTGCTCAAAAAACTTCTCAGGTGTCGTAGGTATCTTATGCTTCGATTGGGAGAGGACAATAGAATCAATTCAGATAGCGGAACATATATAACTATGGAGATTATAGTAATATCATGACTCCTATGAAATGTTAATACCATCAAGGAAATAGGGAGTAGAGAATATCGATTAAGAAATTATATGGTTCTAATAAGGTGATTATAAATGATTTGGATGGACCATCAACGGTGAGAGGAATAATTATTTTAAATTGTACCTTTATGAAAGTGTTCTTTGACACTGGTTCATCTCATTACTTCCTTTCTTTTTATGTTTTTGATTTTACATATTTAAAAATTGAGATGATTTATTTTTTTGATTAAATTTCTTACTCCTCTTGGTCAGAGATAAAGTCATACCTTTTTAGGAAGAATATTTTCTATAACCATTTATAGATTTGAACTGAAGTGTGACTTCTCAATGTTGTATATGTATGTCTATGATGTAGTATTGGGTAATGATTGGTGGAAAATATCCAAGTTTAACATTGACTATTATAACATAACAGTTAGATTCAAATTTGAGTACTGCGCTAAGCATATCTTGAAAGGAGAAAGGGTTGTAAGGATAGGTAAAACATTTGTTTTAACACTAGTTATGGGAAATAACTCTTATTAGGTGGAGGTGTTGACTTTGTAATTTATGGATGGAATTGATTATTACATTTCGCCAGTAGTCTTGGATCAATTTCTGGATGCCTTCCAAAAAAATATTTAGGTTACCACCTATAAGGGAAGTAATGTTTTTGATTTATCTTTTTCTAGGGACAAGACCTATTTCCATTATGTATTATATGATGACACAAATAGTATTAAGAGAGATGAAATTGTAGTTGGAATAGGTGAAAAAAATGGGTTACATTTGACCAAGCATGTCTCTTTGGAAAAAACAATTGTTTTTTATAAAGAAAGAAGAAGGAATTCTAAGGCCGTGTTTGGATTATCATAATAATAACCATGTTATGATAAAGAACTGGTATCCACTACCATAAATAGATGACCTATTTGATCAATTTAGGGGAGTTCAGTGTTTCAAAAAAATTGACTTGTGATTAGGATATCACCAATTGTGAGATGGGAAGGAGGATACTCAGAAAACGGAATTCAAAAGTAGATATAACCATTATAAATATTGGGTAATTCTTTTCTTTCATTCAAATGAACAAGAAATAATTATGGTATTGATGGATCAGATATTTATGATATATATGAATTTTTTGTGTGTTTTTGGATGACATAACAGTGTATTCAAGGACAAGGGTTGAGCATGAGCAACACGTAGAAATAGTGTCAGGAATCTTGAGAGTTCATCTTTTTTATGCCAAAAAATATACATATATTTTTTAGATAAAATATTTATGAGTTCTTCACGATTTAATTTATAAAAATGTAATTTTAGTGGATCTATAGTAGATAGAAGTTATTATATATTTACAACCACCAAATAACGTCTTAAAAATATGGATCTTTCTTGATATATATGATTATGACCGATTCTTTGTTCATGAATTATCACAACTGAAATCGCCTCTAATATCTTTGGAAAAGAATAATGTTCCATTAGAATTGACTGAGAGATTCCATAAGTCTTTCCAAGAGCCGAATGTTTGTCTTACATCAGCACCTAAGTTGACTTTTCCCGAATTAGGACATGGGTATGTGGTGTATATTGATCATTTAGGATTAGGGATGGGATGCTTTCATATTTAAAGAGGCCACGTCATTGCTTATGGATCAAATAAATTAAAATATCATGAGAATAATTACCCACAACTCTATTTGGAATTAACTACAGCTGTTCATGCCATGAAAACTTGGCATCATTACCTCTTCGGTGAGAAATCTATTGTGTTCATGGATCATAATAGAATAAACATATTTTCACACAAAGGGTTCAAATACAAGAAAAATTAGATGGATGAAGTATCTCTTGATGTTTTACACTGACTGAATTTATACACCGGGTAAAGGAAATTTAATGGTCGATGCATTAAGTAGAAATTCATATTCAATGTTAGTAAATGAAGCTTCATACTTGTGTCAGTTGATGTCAGTCTTAGCTGAAACACATGTAAAATGTAATGAATTAGAATAAGGCCATGTTGTGGTTTTATTCTCAGTTGTGGTAGTTCCTAATTATATGAAGATGGAAAAGGAATCACAAACATCTGATGCATAATGTGTTAAAATTATTTCTAAACTCAATGGTGCAGAGACCATTGAGAGCTAAAGGTTGTATGAGAGTTAGGTTTTGTAGTTCATGAATAGGATGGTTGTACATATGTCATTTGGGGAAAAAATTATTCATGCATACCAATATCTGAGATGTGTTGGTCATCTAGGATTATATAACATGTACAAGTATTTTAAAGAACAGTTCTATTTGAATGGTAAGAAATGGATAGTGGCTGAGTTTGTTTCAATGTGCATAACTTGTCATGAAGTTAAGGAAAAACATTAGAAACTAGCTGGTATTTTACTATATTTTCCTATCCAAGTGTAAAAATGGGAGTAAATAATGATGTATTTTATCACATGACCCCAATAAAGGTTTAGAATCAGAGAGCCATATGGCTAATAGAGGATCAGATCGTTAAGTCGGTATATTTCATTCTTATTTGTGAAACTCATACAGTGGAGGATCTATCCAAAATCTATATCCATGAAGTGGTAAAGAGACATGGAATAATAGTTTCAATAGTCTCATACATAAATCCAAGGTTCACAACACATTTATATAAATCTATAAAAAATCACATGGGACTCTGTTGACTATGTTTACGAGGTATAACCCTTAGATGAATGGTCAATTTTAAAGGATGATTAAAAGATTAGAATACATTATATAGGATTGTTTAATGGATATTGGTAGCTTCCGGGAAGAGAATAAGTCATTGGTGGGGTTTTGGTATAATAAAACCTATTGGGCCTTGATATATAAGGATTCTTTTGAAGCATTGTACAAGCATCATTTTCATTCTCCACTGAGTTGGGTGAAAAATGTGAGACTTCACTAGTTCAGATAAGCCTTGTCCAAGAAAAAATAAAGATGATTCAATTGATCATGAAGAGAATATAGATGGCTCAGAGTCATCAGAAATTGTATGCAGATCATCATCAATGGTTGTTGTCATTCGCAGTGAGGGATAACATGTTCTTAAGGATTTCTCCAAGGCTTGGTCATTGACATTTTGGGATGCATGGAAGGTTATCTCCTTGCTACATAGGGCCTTTAAAAATAATGTAATGGGTTATAGAGGTGGAATAATGAATATAATTACACCCATAGTTCAGTGTGATGTATAATTTATTTCATATATCACCACTGAAAAAGTATCTACCTGGTACTGATTAAGTGATCAGATGTGATGACATTGACCTAGAGTTGAATGCTTTATTGGTACAAATTCTGGTGCATATTATAGATAGGAAACAGAATGTTTTGTGTGGGAAATGCATCATCATAATAAAAATTTTGTAGAAAAGTGATTAGATTTATGAAGATAATTAGGAACGCGAGAATGAAATGAAAGTGAAATGGTCGGAACTCTTTCAAGGAACCATTATTTTATACATTTCGGGGATGGAAAGCCCAATTATTGGGAGATTTTTGTACCCTCGCCCCCGGTTTCATGTAATTAAAAATTAATTTATAATTTTATGTACATAATGTCTATTGGTGATGTTTCTAATAGTTGGGACTCATTTAATCTATTTCAGGGATAATGGGAAGGCGTGTGGACTGGTCACAGTTTGTCCAAACAGTGCGACTGCCTATCAGAAACCATGTGCATTGAATATGGATTGGGTATTTTGAGGCAGTGGTTTTGAAATTGTTGTTGCATGGTTATGGAGACCTTACGAGTAGTTTGTGTGAAGGTTCATTCTTAAGGTGGTGGCCAATTCATGGTAGGTGAATGGTTTTATAAACCATGGGATTAAACCGTGTGCATGGTCAATGTTAGATCCGAAAGAAGTCAATCTAAGTTGTTTTTGAAATTTTTGTGTCTTTTTACCATCTTATGAATCCATAATAATGTATTTTTCTTCCCTGAAGGTCTAGTGAAGTTTTTTTTGTCAATCTAGAGGAGATTAAAAGGCTTTATTCAGTGATTAGAAGTTGATTCTTCAAGGTAAGTATTCCTTCTTCATCTATCTGTATGTTTTTATAGTTCTACATCGAATCTCTTCTTGGTTTCATATATATATATTCATGATAAGGGTATATCTACGGTTTTGGATGCCGAACTTTTTTTATATTTGACCTTTGTTGTGATATGGGAAGATATATAAGGAGGGTTTGTGAAGTTTTAACATGGTTTCATTGGCATTATTCATTTGTTTATCGTTTTCCCAAAAATCTAAAGGTAGGTGGCTTCAATCTCAACTCATCTTGCTAGAATTAGTTATGTTGATTTCAAATTGAATATTTTGTGTGAAATTGATTGTTAATTTTCTGATTAATGACTTTATAAAACCACTTAGGTGACGGTTTGTGGAAAACATGGGAATTGGGTGTTCTTATAATGTGCTTTAGTTCGTGGTTTTAAAATTCTAATTTTAAATTGAGGATTTTTGACAATCAATAGTAAATAGATTATTAAAAAAACAATAAAAGAGATTATTTTATTGAAATTAAATGTGAATTTTTTATTTGAAATAGTTTATAATGGTTTTTAATAAAAGAATGGTTTTATTGAAAAGTATGAAATGGTTGTTTTTGGATTTGGTTTTTAGCGTAATGGTTGTGTGTGTTCATGTGAATTTGGGATGAATAAGGGTAAAGAGTCTCCCACATCATTAGATTGATAGTTAAGGGTTAGTTCCATCTCCATTAAAATGGTTCACTATGTGATGGCTTTTTGAAAGGATGACTCACCACTTACGAGTATAGGGAGGTCCAGGTTAAATGCATGGTTACATGTGTATATATGTTGAATGAAATTGTTATGAAAAAATGATATTGATAAATAAATTTCAACAATTGATTGACTTTTTTTCACGAGAAATAGATTTTTCTTAAAAAAAAATGGGTGACAGGGAACTTATTTATATTTTTTTATAAACTATTTTGGGAATTATTTATTATAAATTTCTCTATATAAATGTATCTAATGATTATATCCTTGTGGCATGAGTAGGGAATTAATTTGGGAAAACCTACTTAGTTTTATTACTCAACCCTACATTGGAACTTGGTGATTTAATAGATGTCATCTATAAAGACATGAGAAATGGTAAACTATCACACATATTTAGAACTACATCGTGATACTTGGGATGTTTGGTGATGTTAGGGCATGAATCTTGTGAAGCATTGAGTCTTAGGGTCTTATTGGAGTTTTATTTTTCATCTTCTGCTGTATACATTGATGTTTATTTTTATTCTATTATACTATAGTTTGGATGGTTTTTAGGTAAGATATTTAGTTTATTTTTAATTCTTTTTATCATTCATCATAAAGTTGTTTGAATGGTTTGGTTTTATTGGCATCTTTGATTTATTTTTAATATGTAAATCATACCCTAAATGTATTTAAACCCTTCATAATTTTTTATAACCATTAATATATATGGTATGTTTCTCAAGTCCATGTAATTACCCACTTATTTCTCAAGCTAATGAGAAGGGACATGATGTCACACTTACATTCCAATCCATTGGAATGTGATAATGTCGTTTGTGTGTACATGTGGACTACCACTTCAATAAAGTGATGGGGTGGATTTTTTATTTAAAAATTACATAGTTGATCATGAGGATACATTAAATGAAAGTATATTATAAATATGGTATAATAATGATTATTTTATGATTAGTTATAATTCAACATTCTTTCATTCCCTCTGTCTAAAAGTGAAAACAATATTCATGCGTATGTACAACTTACAGTCTCAATGAAAGATGGTATTAATTTTTCTATATCAATTTTATGGATGATTGTATATATATATATATATATTGAATATATATAATATTTTTATCCTAAATAAAAATTGGGATATTACGTTATAGAAAACAAAGTATAAGGATTATAAAAATAAAATTAAAATATATTTTAAAATAAAAATAATTATCACAAGAAATAATAGTAATCGTAAAATTTATTATTAACAAACAAGAGATAAAATGTTATAAATGGATATTATATGATGATAAATATATGTATATGGTTATTATCTTTATGTATAATTATTCAAATTTATTATATTGTATGTTAAAATAACTTAAGAGATAATTCTAACATAAGGTATGGAGTTTCTTAAATCAATTTTATTTTATTGTGTTATATAACTTTATCAATGTTTATGTCATGATAATATTATATGATCACTATCCTTTAAATGATATATTTTTATTTCCCCTTTTATAATATGGACTTATATATTTTTACACTTAATTAATTCATTGATTAATTTGAACTTTAGTTGCACGACCTTTGTTAGGAGGTTTTTTTTCTCAATATCCTTTGCATGAGGCATATTTTAATACTATGTGCTAAAATTATTTTATATGGTGTATTTAATTACCCAATAATGTATTTATGATCATTATTAATTATACATATTATATATTTTAAATATTCATATTTTTTGTATTATCAATATGATTATTTTCCAAAGCATATACCATTTCTATATATAAATTTTTTTTGAGAGTTTTTTGATTGACTAAAAAATTATTAGAAATCATTATTCGTTACATAATACATAATATTTTTGATATGGTACATTGTTAATGAATCAATGAACTAATTAAATATATGAGGAATGCATTGGACATGCAGTTTCAGTTGAGACCCAAAATGATACATCCCCCGATGAATTGATAGGATTAATGATAAAAATTAGTTGGCCAAATAAAATGGGCCTTTACACATAGTTTTAATATATCATTATGAAAGGTCTTGATGGTAGAGATATCATGATGTCTGAGACCATGAAATCTAATAGAATTCATTTCTTTCATTGATAATTCAATTATTATAATCCATGATATTACTACATTGATATTTTCCATGGATTCTTTTGGTGTATAAGTTATTGATTACATGGAATATGTTTGTAGTTAATTAAAATTCCATATTGAGTATGACTTATTTACTCTGTAAAAAATCAATTGTACAAAACTATTATAGATCATTTAATCTCACCATTATATTTTCCCTTTCCATAGGTTGTGAAGAATAATTATTTTAATGAGATTCAAGGATGCAGAACTTCTACATTTTCTTTGTTCAGTATTTTAATTTCAATATAAAATCAGAAGAATTTATGTGTTTATTTCATCAATAATAATAATATTTTTAATTAAATTGAGATGAAATCCCTTATATTTTATGTGTCTTTAATAAATTATCCAAAAAATTTGGGTTACTATTGTTGGGTTTGTTACAAACGTGATATCATTGGTAGATGTATATTACAAGTGGTAACCCATTCGTAGGTACCCAAAACTCCTAAAATACTATTAATCTTCAAAATGATTCAAAACCATTTAAAAATTAATCATCAAAATCATAGAATCAACATAGCATTGAAATATGAAAAAACAATCATTATGTTAAAAAAACATTCAAATGAGTATGCACAATAATGTTTTAAAAAGTAACATTGATGAACATTACTCAATTTAGAAACGACACATGTTTCAAAAACCTACACACTATATGAATTCTTTTCTACATGATGTCATAGGGAAAATTTATATGAAGGATTCATCTCTCATAAATCTCTAATAAAAAACTATGGTAAAATTAAATCATTGACACAAAATTTTAAAACTCACCTAAAACCCCATAGACTATCTCTAGACCCTAAATCACTAAACTAAGATGAAGTTATTTATATAAAACACAACACACACCTTACCCCAAGCTAATTCATTAACCTAAAATCTATAAAATCAAAAAAACTTATCATCCACAATTGTAAAAATAATACTAAACTGAAATCCACAACACACTTCCAATGTATGATAATTAATCCAAAACAATATAATAAAACAACAAGAAAAAAAATTCTATGAGATACAAATTAATAGTCATAAAATAATATCTACCATCAATTAATCTGAAGAAATATTATAGCTCTCCCCACTATTAGATTCTACTAAGTATATCAAATCATGAACTATCATTTTTATTCTGATTATCAAAATAATTAATCTACAAAATTATTGCATGAGAATAATTATTATTTTAAAAACTAGATGCAATTTTACTTTATAAAATGACACATTCTACATGCTTAATGAATTATTAAATTCCAATTAAAAGAGACAAACCAACACTTTTGTCATTAAGAAGGCAATTACATGTATCTTTAAAATATTAGGTTATAAATTAAATAACTGTATAATCCCATTTAATTTTTAATCAAAAAATGATTTTCAATTCATAACTACTACACCATTCTACTATGACAATAAACTGTCATGTTTTTTCATCTATTCATATATTTAAAATAGATATAAGGGGATTTATTTTTCTTCAAGCCACATAAAATTTTGAAAGAAAAAAATATTAAATTATAATTCTAAAATAAAATGTTTTTTTCAACATTTATCAGCATAAAATATAACCATTTCACTAAAAATTAACACTAAAAATGAAATTCCATCTTGGAAGCATCATTTTCATTCCAGCATTAAACAAACCTAACATTTATATTTAATGAAAATTTAACCACCATTTCAAAATATATCTACATTTGAAATACATTTAAAATATATATGATTCCTTAAATTGTAATATATACTATGGTAAATTAGTTTTTATACACTTGATAATAATAGATATTCATAAGAGATTATCAAACCTGAAAACACAATTTCATATTTTGTAAAACTCAAAATAAATGACTATAAAGTTTGACTTAATTATTTACAAAAACAATATTATATAATATTCTAAAAATAAATTTAATAGTAATAAACATGATAACCAAATATCAACAAAGGTGATAATTTATGTTACAAATAATAATTTGTTTTAGTATGAAAAAAATCCATATTAGTAAAAAATAAAACAACGAAACTAATTTAAATGCTATAAAATTTTACTAAACAACAAATCTAACAATTAGATATTTTATAATATATTTTTCATTAATAAATGTGATGTGTGTGACAGATTTCTTTTCCTGAAACATTAAACATAAAACAAGCCCAAATGTATTATATAAATTTCATTCTACAAGGATATAAATATGTTTAACCAAATCGTTATATATATATATATATATATATATATATATAATGTTCTCAAATAATGAAAATTTATTGTTTAATACTTAGAAAATATACAAGAAATTTATTTTAAATTCATTATATGTTTTGAAGTATTACATTATATTTAAAAATGGGGTTTATTTTATTTTTTTCTTGGATATTATCATAAATTTATAAAAGTTTTATAAATTATATTTGATAAAAGATACAAATTATTTTTAAATTAGCATTTCAAATATTCTTAGAGTGAATTTTTTTTGTAAAAACATTTATTTTTTTGAAATACTGGAAAAATAATGTTTTTTTTTGTAAAATAATTATTTATTTTATTCTAATAAAGTAATATAAAAGTACAAAATATATATTATATTTGATATTAAACTAACATAAAAACCATTAATTTTCCATACTATAATTATTTATAAAACAATTATCTGTATAATTTATTTCGGTATTAGAGCATTTTTAGGACCAATTTATTTTTTCTTTAATGATTTTTCATTATGTTTTCAATTTTTTTATTAGAATTTGTTTAATCTAGTTAATGAAATCAATTCAAGAAAAATAAACCCTATATTTGGGATGATGATGTTATAATTTTGAAAATAGTCCCCATTTATTTTTTCCATTCTGAATAGTATCCTTGGTTTAAAAAATGTCACAACAATAAGGATACAATGATTAAAACGTGGTCAAAAGTATGTGATAATTCTTAAAAGTATCTGTTGAAAATTTATTTATTTTAATTTGTGATATTATTCTATACAATTGGAATCCAATATTCAAAATGTGTAAATTGTTTCCACATGAATTTTATTATAATATAAATATTATTTAAATTAATGGTTAATTTCAATAATGTCACTTTTACATTTAATTTATATTATATTTTGTGAATAGAATAAAAATTTGTTATGAATGAATATAAAAGATTAATCTGAACATAAAAATAATAATTTTTTAGATGATAATTTACATTAAATTTTTAGTTATGGTATAATTACATTAAATTCTTACACAACACTATCATAATGATTGTGCGAGGGGTAGAAAATCGAAGGTAATGAATTTAAAAACATTAAAATTGTTAAATTTTGGATATATTTTAGGGGTTATTCAATTTTATTTTTAATAATAATGTATAATTTATTTTTAAATATATTATAGTCAAAATAAATTTTTATATGGATTAATTTTAAGTAAATGTTTCTGAATAGTCTCCAAAATAACTTTAATGATATTATATGTTAAATAATATCTTCTGAAATGATTTAAAAATATCAGAAATCCTGAAATAGAAAATGATGAATGAGAAATTATAAAAAAGTAATATATGACCCATTTTTTAATTTCCAATTTATATATAAATATATAGTTTTTTATGATTGAAGAAGTTATTCCCTCAACTTAAGTTAAAATTGGTGACTGAGGGTTATAAACAAAGAGATAATGTTTAAGATTGCAAAAAAAAAACAAATCCAAATTTTGTTGGATATTTGGTTTTTTACCGTCACTGATAATATATACTTAAATATTTGTATTTGGTCCACCTTTAAATGATTATCATTAATATTATATTTTAGTGTTCATAAAATTCAGATGTGTGTTCATTTCCCCTCTTATAAAAAACCGCATATCCCCTCATACTAACACTTATTAAGAAACATAGCTCTACCAATCCCATAAAAAAATTCATATAAACATTACTAGGTAAATTATAGATATTCTTGTCTATTTAAATTAACAACCTATTTTTCGTTAAAGTGAGAACTAAAGGGGGATTCTAAAGTAATATGTATAACTCTTAATCTATTTCTATAATATTAATTATTATGTTAACTTATTCAATTCTATCATAACTATTTTTTAATAATAAAATGAGAATATTATATATAATTATATGGTATTATTTTTATTTATAAAACATTATTAATTAATTTTTACATAAAACTAGAAATTAAATCAATGTTAATGTATAAATGATTACTACTACCTCTGTGTAGCGATGCATTTAATTTTTTATCACCACCTTTCATGTATGGTTATTTTGAGGGAAAAAAATTTTATATACTAATTTTCTATTATAATTATACATATATAATTGAATTAAGTAAAATTAATTTTTATGACTCCATCTAATGTAAAATGTAATTATTTCTCATTTTTACAAATAGATAACCGTATCCATGTAGCGATGAGTTTTATTTTCCATAACATCCTCAAATGATTGGAAATAATTATAGATTTGATGAGAAACTGTGATATTTATTATGTAATTATGAATTTTTATTGATAAATTATTTTTTTCCATTATGTTCTTATATTCATTATAAAACGAATATAACATTCATGCTTATATATGGACTACCATCTTCATTAATGGTCTATTTTATTTTTTTACCTCCATTCATGGATGGTTCTAAAAATATATATAATGAATAAATATGTTATCTATAACATTTATAATATTTTAAAATGACTAAACTATGATCAATATTCATGGAATGAATTACCAAACTGAAGATAACATGAAAAATGAAACAAATAAAATTAGAAAATTATGATTTTAATAAATAATTACTAAAAAATATATTTAAATTTATTAATAGGATCATGTTTTACATTATAGTTATGTATACTGTAATTTTATATAATTATGATAAATCATAATTTATTAAATAGGATTTTATAGCACTACCAAATACAGACATGCTTAAGTTAAGTGTTTCTCATCTCACATTTATTTCATTATGACATATGCAATATTCACCACTTTTTTCTTTAATGTGGGGTATATAATACCCATATGAAATGATATATCATGAATATATTTACGTAAATTTAACTTAACATTTCATTTGAAGTTAATGACATTATGGTGGTCATGATTCAAAAGTTACTTAAGTAGTAAGATTTTTATTTCCAATCTCACTATTTATTGGTATAGATTATATTAAAATTTATATTGAAATGAATTATATTATATCTCTTTCTTGAACAAAAATAATTTTTTTATTTATATGTTTTATAATTTTATTTTCTATTTCTATTATTTTGATGGAATAAATAATGATATTATTTAGGTTGATGATATGATTCAAGGACATATATCCTCTTATAAGCTCTTATGAGATAATTATTTAATGTGGTTTAATAATAATAAATGATTAAGACATCTAAATTATGTATGATATTATTAAAAGGTGATTAATGAAATTTTGGGAAATATATTTTACCAAGGAATAAATAATTTTAGGATTGATAATCATTAGGGTTGTTATACGTTTTGAAGATGAGGTAATTAAGTAAAAATAGATTATTTTATATTTGGAAACAAGTTGAATGTCAGAAATATACTTAGAGAATAATGATTAATGTTATTCGGAAGAAGTTTATTATATTTTGGGGGGAACATTATTGTGTATTGTATAGTGGTTCATTTTATGATTGAAGTTATTCAAAGAATAATGATTATATTAATTTTGGGATGTACATATAATAATAATATTGTGGATTTTTATCTAGGATTTTTTTGAGGACCATATTATAATAATTATAGAATATATGATTATGTTATATTACTTTTAGAAATTATTTTTATATGATAAAATATTTATGAATTTTTGTGTACCCAATGATTGTTTCATCATACTATGAGGAGTTTTATGGTTTAGATATTTTTTGAATTATCTATATTAAAATAAGGGTTTGGTTAATGATGTTTTGTAGATTAATGTTTTAATTTATAATATAATGGTTTATAGACTATTATCTAATATTTATCTGACATTTTTTCTTCTAGTAAATGGGTGTATTTAGGAGGAATAACTTATCAACCGTTCATAGAATTCAAGAACTATTAAATTATTATTTTCGGGTTCATGTATGAAAAACTCATCTTTTTCATTTATCTTTGGAATTTAATGTTAATTAATGGAGGAAATAGATTGAAGCTCAACTGAAGGATGAAATTATGTATCAATTCTGTATATAATAATATGTTATTGTTCTCAAAGGTATATAACTTCCATAAACTAAAATAAGTGGAATAAAAAAATATAGACTCATAATTGTTAGACATAACTCAACTAACAATTTATGATTTTTTAAGGTCATTAATTATCATATTCTTATAAAGACATAGATTAAGAAACCATTATTTTATAAATTATATGTCTATTTGTCATAACCTACGAATTTTAGCACATAATGAAAATTTTCCATGGTATTTTGAAAAAATTCACATTTTAAATATGAAAAATATTAAAATTGTGTGGTTTAAATTTCATTAATTGGGGGGGGGGGATATAACACTAGTAGGTTTGAGAATATATTGATCATTAAGAAATTTTACGTGTTTGAAAAAATACAGGGCACAAAATATTGAACATAAAAAAACAATTCTATAATATATCATAGTCATTAGATTGGTGGGTGAGAATTAGAGTAATCATATTTTGAAATATATATATATATATATATATATATATATATAAATACCTGACATAATTTATTTTTATAGATTAATTATTATGAATTAACACCTCATTTTATAATCATGTAATTTTATGTATTCAAAAAATATTTTAACTAATTTTTTCCATATCTAGATTTTTTTAATAAATTAAAAATGATTTTGAAATTATTGGTTCCCAAATAGATTAGGGTGAGTATTTGGAATTTTAGGAAAATATTGATTCAGAGTGAATAATGGAATTATACATATTTTTGTAAAAATTTTATTTATTTTTAATAAATAATGTAATTAAAAATGTCAAAATATTATTTGTATTGGGTATTAAAATAACATAAGTATCTTTTAATGATACATAATAAAACTAATTACAAATTATTTTCAATTATATTGTATTTTTTGTAATATTATTTTTATGCTCAAAATATATTACTCTAAATATATTTTTCATTGTGTTTCATACAATTATATTAAACTTTTTTATAAAAAATATAAAAATTTAACCATTAAAATTTTAGCACGTTTTTTATTCAATAGATTAATTCTTTTTAAATATAAACAATTTATTATTGTTCATTTTTATTAATAATCTTGGTAAAAAAATTCATCATAGTATGGTTAAATGGGTAAAACATGATAAAGACAATTATATAAGGCCTAAAATATTTGCACCAATTTTAATTATTTTTTAGATGAGTTTTTTTAATCACAACCATAAAATAATAGAAAACTTTCCGTTCTCTTAACACTTTTATTTTATTTAAAATACTATATCATATTATGTAAATGATAATTATATAAATTTCACTTTCTTGATTTTAATTATTATTATATTTTATTCGTTTGGATAAAAATATTTTATTAATGAATATAAAATAATTATTTTGAACATAAATTACATGTTTTTTGGATAGTATTTTTTTATTTCTTAGTGATGGTATAATTACATTAAACATTTACACCAATCTGAAAAAGTGATCAAACAAGTAGTAGAAAATTCAATGTAAATGTATTTAAAAACATTAAAATAATATTTTTAGATGAATTACGGAGTTCCATAAATTTTGGGTTAATAATTATTCATATTTTACGGTGGAAGTTTTTATATTTAAAATACATTTTAATCCTAATTTATTTAATGATTAAGTATTTAAATAGTTGCAAAAAATTACTTTAATGATATTTTATGTAAAAAGGTATTTCATTAAATGGTATAAAAATTAAAAAAATACTATAAGAGACTATTGGAATGCGAAATGGTGTAAAATTTCATACATAGACCAATTTTGAGTTTCCTTACCCCATATAAGTAAATATATGACCATTAAATATTGACTATGTTGTTACCATGACTAAAGATATAAAGGTTTAATGAGTGGGTTAAACAAAAATATAATTTTTAAAATATCACATAAATATATATATATATATATTTATTTTTATATTTATTTTAAAATATAAATACCCTATATTTTTAATAATAACCCTTTAGTGCCACTATTAAAGATTATTATATTTATTATATTTTAATGTTCATAAAAGTTACATTTTTTCCTTTCCACATCTTATAAAAGGACACCACCTCTCATCTATTATTCACACTTCTTGAGCCACTTTTCTAAATTAGGATCATCAGATATTTTATAAAATTTCATATATTCATTATATTGGTGAATATATTCTTAATATACAATCCCATGTTTGTTAAGACGATATCAAAAGGGGTATTCTCAAAGAAGAGGTATAACTCTTAAATGAGTGCTATTATCTTATTTCATCTTTAAATTACTTCAATTATAGAATAACCATGATGTTATAAGAACCTAAATATCTTAAATACAATTATATTTTATTATATTTATTTCAAAGCAATTATTCTTATCTTTTTCCAGCAAATGAGAAACAAAATGATTGTTCTAGAATATATACGGACTACCAACTCAACGTAGAGGTGTATTTCATTTTTCATTGCCAAATTTCATGGATGGTTATTTAACTAGATTTAATGTTTATATATGATATTTTTAATATAATCATTCCTCTATACAAAAATATTAATATACTTTTTATTCTTAATCCAATTAAAAATGAATGTATCCCTTGTGTGAACATATGGACAACGATCTATACCTACAGACCAGTTTCATTTTCCATCACCAACTCAAATGGATATAAATAATGATTGATTTAATGATAATATATAATATTCAATATGAAATTATGAATATATATTAAATAAATATTATTTAATTGTTTTTTCTACTTTACATTAAAAAATAAAAACATTATTCATGCATACGTATAGACTGCTGTCTCCATGAAATGTGTATTAATTTTTCTGTTACGGTATTTCAAGGATAATTATAAAATTATATATATTAATTAAATATTATATTAATATCATTTATAATATTATACAAATTTTGAATCTATAAAAAATATACAAGGAATTAATCTACTATACCAAAACATACATGAATACTGAAACAATTTACACCAAAAAATGACGATGTTTTTAAAAATTTAATAAATATCAAGTAAAAAAATGTTGTTAGTGAATCATATATAATATTCTAATTATTTATAATTTTCTGTTATAGAATTATAATGAATTGAAATTTAGTATACATTATTTTCTAGAGATTATGAATCATGTCATACTTAAGGTAATAGTTTCTCATCATACATTTGTTTTTATGAGACATATACCATATTCAACACTTATTTCATTTATAAAGTCTGTATACTTAAAAATTTATATTTTAGATTAATAATTCCTTTATATTCATTATTTTTAATGTTTTTTATGTTAATTATTTCATGTGATTTATGATTAAAATTTACCAAAGAAGTAAGGATTTTATTTCTAATCTCATTATTGATCCGGACTGGTTATATTTAAATTTCCAATAAAACAATTGTGTGATACATATTTCATAAACTCAATAGATTTTGGTATTTTACATGGATTAAAATATTATCTATAATTTATTCTTTTCTAATTCAGAAAACAATATGAAACGTGTTTGTAAAGGTTACCGACCTCATCTCTACTTTAATGTCAAGAATGTTTATTTTATAGTCATATCTTCTAAAAATGTTTCAATCATGTTTTTATTTGAATTTACATTATTTAATAAAATAATTTTCTAGTATCGTTGAATTTATTTAAACAGGTTTAAAAAGGAATCTTTTTAATGTATATAGTATGTCATAATTTAACTTTCATAAAAAAGTTTAAAAAAATCATTTAATGTATACGACTTGACTTCTTTTTCTTAATTCTTGGAATATTATTTACATATATTATTTACTTAAAATTTTCCATGATTAATTACAAATAAAATAATTTTCCTAAAATTTATAATTTTTTATATTTCTAATAATTAATTTAAAATGAAAGGTATTTTTTTCACTTATATTTAAATAGAATTTGGCAGCTTTCTTGTAAATTTATTTTTCTTCTATTGAATAATATTTTGATGATTTTTATACTCCACTAGGGATATGTTATAATGATACCATAATTTTTATTTCTCTACAAGAATTATATTAGTGACGGTGAAATATTGATGAATATCATCTATTTCCAATATTTATGCTTTATGGAAATGACTAATAATTCACTGAGATTGCATTATACATATGAATATTGTTTGATTAAGTTTTGAGTTGGTCCATTATAGTCCCCTAAATTTTTCTTAAATTTTAAAAATTTATGGCCTCAAAGTGTACAATAGTGGCTATCCAATGCTTGAAAGAGTGTATGTGAGAGGTTATATCATGCCCAATAGAGGTATATGGGAAGTTAGCCAAAGTACATTGTACAATGAATTTCATGGTAGATATCCTTGAAAATTTATTTTTATGATTATGATTATAAAAATATTTATTCCACTATATTTTGAGATGTTCGTATGAAAAATTTATATTCTTAGTGTTCATGATCTTTGATTCCCTTATGATTATTGTCTTATGAACTGCCAAAACATTATTACCTGATTTATGATTATGATCATTATTTTCTCGGTATGATTTTATGATGCTAATATAATTTTCTCATAACCATATTGTTACCTTATGTTAAAATATGATTTTCAAATTTTAGCTCCCGTGATCAAAACTTATTATAATACTATTTACCAAGTTTATGAAGAAGGATATTAAGTAAGTGACATGTGGTGAATTTTATGGGTGATGTTGCAGACATTTCATAGAATAATAATATATTGGTATTATCATAAAAATGATCACCGAAAAACATGGGTATTTCTAAATAAGATTAATTTTCCTAATTCTCTAAAACACTAAATCTAAAATATTCTATGGTATTTAAGTTACTCCATATTTACTTTAATGTGGTAATGGAGAAAATGGTTCACATTTTTTGGTATAAAAAGTGATTTGTAAATAATATATGTTTTAGAACCTAATCCAGGTGAATAAGGCATGGGGTTGTTATAGAATACTTATACCAAATTTACGAACAAAACCTGAAGTACGAATATAGAATGATTCTTGTAAATAATGAGTATGAAAGAAAAAAATCATGGTTTATCATGTAAAACCATAAAAATGGGAGACTCGATATTAGTGAAGAAAGAATTTATTTCTCAGTTAATGGATGTAATTGATATTTTTTATTAACCTATTCATCATAAATAAATTATAAATTCACTATATATACATATATGTGTGTGTATATAAATTAATATTGTTTTATTCAATACATACTTCCAGTATATTATTTATATAATATAACAAGGATAGAAGAAAGTTCAATATGCAATGAAATTATTTGTGCACCTACCTATGAACACGTATCATGATACATGATAAAAAATAGAGGTATAATATTGTTTGTGACTCATGTTCGTATATTGTATTCCACATCATCATTCCCAAGAATAGAAAATGAAATTTTCAAACATGATTATAGTTATTAATGAGTTTCCAAACATCCCTTGGTTACTAGGGATTGAACTAAAAAGTTATTTGTGATGCCTCCGTAAGGGTTACTTATGAAATCATGTCATCCCATGACATTATATAAGAAAATTAGAAATTACATTCAATACAAACATTTATACTATTCCATTTAATATAAACCCAAACCTGGATAGCTATATGGAATGAAAATTAGTGTTCTATGATTTTTGGAGTGCACTTTATCCCCTAGGTAAAGAAAAATAATAGTTGAGGTTAGGAAGAATATCCATGGAAGAACATATTATTTTAGGTTATAAAAAATATCATGGTTAGATTCTTTTGATAATTTTTCATGGCTCCTCGGTATGCTGAATATTCTATAAATAAATATAGGGACATGACCTTTTATGACACTATTATTACATAATTCTGAATAAAAACAACATAATAGTGTTAAAAAATGAGGATCCAATTGAATAGTGTCTTGGGAAAATAATGACCATACATTAAATTTACAACATAAAATGTAAACCTTTATTTAATCCCTTTTCTCCAGGTTCTTATTGTCCATTAAAAACTCCTTCGTAAACATAATTACCTAAGGATATATATCCAAAATGGGTAATCTAGAATCCCATTAAGTGGATATATAAGAATAATATATCATAGGGTGAACCTAATCAAAACATTGTAATCAAAATCATGGGAGGAATAATTATATAATGTCATGGAATGTGTCAATGAAAAAAAATGAAAACATCATGTCTATGTCCTTAACTACCACACATAGTTGTGAATAGTGAAAGCATCTTGTTATCACATAATTTCCCTATAAATCATGAGATTCATCACTTTACCCAATGAATTGGAGTACTGTATAATTCCAAGAACACCCGTCACATCATAACATTCATATTTCTCTATATAATTTTGTGAGCACTCATCACATCATAACATTTACATTATCATGCATTCCACATAGAAAATTTGTTAAGCTTAAAAATAAATTAACCCATGTAAAGGAATGGGTTTCATATCATAAACAATAAATTCATAACCATTTGACTCTAATAATAAATAAGGGATAACATTTTTAACATAGAGTAATCAACGATGAGTAAAATAGAAACAATATATGTGAAGTAAAACGAGGGTGTTTATTTGTTAGAAGGGTTCCTTTGGATGAATTTTTTTTTTGATAAACTAAATTATAAAACATGTATATCCCATAATAGGTAAGATATGGATGAATAAATTATTCCCAAGGAATATCCATATTAGAAATTGGATAAATGGGGGAAAACTCATAGTATGATAGTTGGGTTCGAGAATTTATCCTACCCTTTTATCATAATGATTCCATGACATTAATGTAATTTATAACCATATTATATTAACTAGTTAAAAATTCCAGAAAATTTATACATTAATAAAGTTTATTAAGGTTTTATTAGGTTCATTTATTGGATTTTGGATGAGTTGAAGAGTTTAAATTCACTGTTCAGGAACTTTTTTATAGTTTTCTTGAACGATTCACTTGTATTCATGAATGGATGTTTGTGTAGAATATGGATAAACATCGATAAAAGATATTACATGTTATTAATGATATTAATTTATTTTAAATGATCTTATGATGATTTATTTTATATACCATGTGGATGAATCATTAGATAATAATTTAAGGATGATTTTTTGGGTTAATTCGGGCTGTTTTTCGACCACAAGAAATTGTTTTTTTAATAATTTAGTAATATGTACATAATTTAGTTACATAACATTATGTAGGATATAAAACTTATAACATAATCTATTTCAATCATAAAAATTGTTTCATGACCAGATCTTAAGGTTGTAATGTAAAATAAAAACATGTCGTTCTTGAAGGTGATAAATATACACCACACGAACAACATTTTCTTTTCTAAAATACAATGAAGATAAGAAAGAGGTTGGATGGTATATTATACCAATAGTATCATAAAATTACTATATATGTAAGATAATAGATATACAATAACATGTGGATTAGTATTTTTTTGTTGATACTATGAAAAGAAATTGAAATTGAAATGAAATTAAAGGAAGAGAGAGAGAGAGAGGAATTGCCACTTGAATCCTCCTAAAAGAACATCATATTGGTATTTTTATGATATCATAACCTATTTGGATGTGGGGGAGGGAATAATAAAGATACTTGGATAGATTTTATTCAAGGACTGAATCTTGAGAGGTGTGTGGTAATGAGGGTGTGAAGGGTAGTATTTATAGTGCACGAGAGATGGGTTTTTTAATTATTTTATTTATTAAATTATTATTTCACCACAAGACAAGTAATAGTGTTTATTCCATGACCAATAATAGAAATACGTGAATGTGAGTTCGAAAAAATTGGGATTACATCATCATAACATCATACACGACACTATAATTAATGTATTGTTCATATTTTGGACATTACAGCATTTCACTGTTCATAAGAAATTCATCTATTTCATAAAAATCCCATAAATTCACCCAAAACATTTTTCGATGTGAAGAATCAAAAAATGAACATAGTTTTTCGAAAATAATTTTTTTAATATTATTAAATTAATTTTTAATTAAAATCATAATTTACATGTAAAATATAGAATTGAAAATTAAAACTGATTTCATAATACATTAAAAAATTATATATTTTCTTATAAAATTATATTATAACAAAAAGATATATAATTTTTAATTTATAAAAACATTTTCGAAAAATAAATTTTCTTTTAATTTAATAAATTAATTGTAATTAATTATTTATGACTTACAAAATTACCAATACTTTTACTATGATTATATTATCACTTATAAGATGGATATATTTTAATTAATTATTCATTGGTGAGGTTACTATTATTTTGGATGATTTACTATTCATAGGGGTCATATTAATATTCATAAGGGTTTGTTACTATTCATAAGGGTATGTTACTATTTATCAAAAATTATATTTTTTCTATTAGACTCCCAAAATCACCCTAAACACAACATTGTATGTCAGATTTTCGAAATTCAAAACACAGAAGTTGAAAAATTATGTTAAATGGTCACATAGTATTGAGTATCATTATACGTCAGTATGTTTCCAAATGGTATTATACTTTAATACGCAATTATAAGAATTTATTTCCCTTGATAAAACTAAGAGACAATAAATTCTTCCTACCTTATGAAATTCCGTCCCCGAAATTTAATTTTACACAAATAGGTGAGCGTGCATCTCCTTCAGAGCCACCCAGGTTCCCAAGTTGCTTCTTTAAACTTATGGTTCCTCCAAAACAATTTGAAAAGGATGATTTTCTTATGGTGTAGAGACTTATCTCTCTTGTCCAGAATCATCACTGGATACTCCTTATATGAGAGATCATCTTCCAGTTTTACCACCTTTGAGTTCAGTATAGGTGAGGGGTCTGGTATGTATGTCCACATGAGTGATACATGAAACACATCATTAAATTGATCCATATTTTGTAGAAGTTCAAGATGATAGGCCACAATTCATATATGTTCAATGATAAAAAAGGGGCTAATATAACTTAGTCTTAACTTACCATTCCTTCAAAACCACATGACTCCCTTCCATGGTGATGTTTGATGGAATGCTTTATCTCCAATGTTGAAATCTATGTCCCTTTGGTAGTTGTCTGCACAAATATTTTACCGAATATGAGCACCTTTGATGTGTTTCTGGATAACTTTAACCATATATCTCATCTGTTGCACAAGATCAGCTCTGTATCTTTCTTTCTCCAACTTCATCTAAACAGGTTGGAGTTCTACATCACTTTCCATAAAAAGAATCATATGGAGCCATCTGAATACTGAAGTGGAATCTATTTTTGTTTCAGAACTCAAGCATTGGGAGATGCTGATCACATCCACCTTTGAATTATAAAGAGAAGACTCTTATCATTTTCTCATGTGTATGAATAGTCATTTCAGATTGGCCATCAATTTGGTGTGATAGGAAGTGATGAAATTTAATTTAGTACTCAAACCTTGATGAGGACTCCTCCAAAATTTTGGTGTGATCCTTGGATCACGATCAGAGAAAAATGATAGTGGAATACCATGCAGTCTAACCATTTTCTTCACATATGTCATTGAATGTTGTACAACTGAGAGATATTCTTGAATAGTGATAAAATGTGATGTCTTGTTGAGTTAGTCAACCACCACCAATATCGCATTATTTCCCTTCGACATATTTGGGAGACTCATGAAAAAGTCCAGAGTACCATTCTCCCATTTTCACAAGTGTATATGAAATGGTTTCATCATCCATTTGGATATATATCACTCTTCTTTTACTTTCTGACTTACCAAGAGCATTGAGATATATTTTACAATATTTTTCTTCATGTTATCCCACCATAAGTGTTCTCAGAGATCTCGCTACATCATGGTGCTACCATGATGGATAGATGATATTGATCTATGTTCATTTCCCAATATTTCATTCATTATCCTGGGTAATGAAGGAATATAAAGCCATAATAAAAACTGAATCAATCCATCATCATTGATATGGAAATCTTAATGATTCCATTCCTTTACTGTATTCACTTTATTTTGTTACTTCAGATCATCCATTTGTGCCTTCTTAATCATTTATTGGATTGTTGGTTTCATAATCATTTGGGAAAATTGTGATTTATCCCATACCATATTGTTTTCCAAATCCATCCATTTCATATCCATAAAGATAGGGTCTTTCCCAATCCTTATCATGTATATAGTAAAAGGTTATTTTCATCTTAGTGTATCAGCTACCATGTTCACGTTTCCAGGATATTAGTGAATAAAGCAATTGTAGTCCTTGATTATCTCTAACCATCTACTTTTATGCACGTTGAGATCATTTTTTGTGAATATTTACATTATTCTCTTGTTATTGGTATACATGTCACACTTCTTAGTATAAAGGTAGTTCCACCTGATTTTCCATGAAAAAATTTCAGATTCCAACAGTAGATCATGCCTCAGGTAGTTCGTGAAATTGATTATCTACTGTCGTGAGGAGTTGGAAATAAAATTATCATTTTGTATGAGTACCCAACCAAATAATTCCATTGAGGAAATACTGTATATCCCAAATCATTATCTACTTTTTAGGAACTTGAGTACAGGTGCAGTGATCAAACTTTTCTTTAGATCCTTGAAGATTCCTTCACATTCTTCCATCCAGACATACTTTAACCCGTTCCTTGTTAACTTCGTTAGTTGGCATAAAAATCATGAGAAACTTCTCACAAAACATTACAATTACCCATTTAATAAAAGAAAACTATGGATTTTGTTGACACTATAGGGTCTTGGTCATCCCACATTCTCCATTGTTTTTGAAGGCTCTACAAAAATTCCCTAACTTGTGATCACATGTCCCAAGAACATGTCTTTCTTCATCCAAAATTCGTAGTTGTTGAAATTCGTGTACAAATTATTCATTCCCAATACCTCCAACAGAAGTCTTAGATGTTTTTAATGTCTCTCCTTTATCTTGGAGAAGATGTGAATATCATCAATAAACACTACCACAAATGTTTTGAGGTAATTCCGGAATAGGCTATTCATCAAATCCATGAAGATTTCAGGGGAATTAGTAAGTCTTAAGGGCATCACCAGAAACACATAGTGCATGTACCTTTTATGGAAGGGAGTCTTCCAAATATCTTCCTTATTCACCTTTAATATATGATATCCATAATGAAGATCCCTTTTTGAGAAGTATTGATCTCCATTTATCTGATCGAACGAGTCATTTTTCCTTAAAAGATGATACTTGTTCTTTATAGTGATCTTGTTGAGTTCTCGTTAATCGATACATAGCCGCATTGATCCATCCTTATTCTTTACAATGAGCACTAGAACACCCCAAGGTTATGCACTTGGGCATATAAACCCTTTTCCCAAATTCTCTTGCAATAGCTTCTTAAACTCCTCTAGTTCGATTGGTGCTATCCTATAGGGACACATTGAAGTAGTAATAGCTCTGGGTATAAATTCTATTGATAACACTACCTCACAATCTGAGGGAGGTCTGCGTAACTTTTTATGAAATACATCATCGTATTCCCTCACGATGGGAATTTCTGCATGGTTGGCACATTCCTTTGAAAAAACCATTTGGGTGAAATTTGATTCTTCAAAGCGTATCAACACCCACACTGTTGAAAATTTTTTCAAAGAAGATTCATGATCTTCCTTGCATTTTTAGAGGACCATGGGATGGTTCAGAATATGAAATTATATTTACTTTCGCCAATAGTTAACATGTTATCTATATAATTGGAGCCAATCCATTCTCTTTATAGCATTTAATTCCACCAATGGAAGTATTACATGATTCGCTGGAAGAATCATCCCACATACCCCAACGAGAGAAGAATCAAACACATGGGATGAAATTATTTCACCAATTGGTGTTTTTATAGATATCTCTACTTCAATGTTTTGGGTCTTTGATTCTATAGTTCTAGAAAACTAACATGATATAATGGAATCCTTATAACCAGAACCAAAAAAGTATTTTTCTATTCGTGAGTGTATAAAAAGTGTAACTTTTATGACTTCATTATCTTCCTCCACTTCCATAGTAGTGATTCCATAAGCCTTCCCTTGTTCCTTTGGATTTGGTGGCTACTCATGCTAATTACCCGCTAGGACTCTAGGTTTAGTGCACTGGCTTGTATAGTGTCTATTCTCCCTATAGTTGTAGCATTGAACCATGGGCAGTTCACCCCTTTCATCCACTACATTCTCCTTAATTATCATGTCTTTTTGAAACTCTTCATCTTTGAGGCCTTCTTTCCCACACTTGATGAATTTCCACATCCCTATGAGGAATTTCCCATGATGAAACTTCCCACATTTTGGACTTTAAGGACAATTAGTTTTCTTCCCACCATTATCTTTAGATCCTCCATCTTGAAACACCATCATTCATTTCTTGTCACCATATCAATGGTACCATTCTTCAAAAACCATATCCACATTGAGAGCACACCAAAAAACATCTTCATTACTCTCATAGTCTCAAATTACAAGAGCCTTTACACAGTCTATTTTTAATCCACCAAAGAATCTATAAATTTTCTTGACATTGTTGATAACAAAACCCAAATCATACCTTGCAAGCCTTGTAAAATATCATTCATTGGAAATGATAGATTCAAATTTATTTTTCTGGACCTCTATGAATTATCTCTTTATATTCGTATTAAGAGTTCATGGGAAATAATTGTTAAGAAACATGATCTTAATTTATTCACATTCCATCTCTTCAATTTCATCACTTGGCTTGGGCTTCTTTATCAAAACCACCATTTATCAGCCTCTCCATCTAGACGATAAACGACTACCGTCACCTTCTCTATACTAGAATAATGAAGCACAAAAAAATTTCTCCTTTTATTTTCCCACTATTCCATAACTAGTGGATTGGAAGACCCACTAAACATCGGTGGTTATTGCAGCATAAAACAATCGATATCCAGTAACTCCCTCTTAGGTGAAGGAGGATGTTCCCTACTATTTTTGTGATTGTTCAAAACCTAAGATAGTTAGTTAAAAACAACCATGATGTTTTAAACCCCACCTCCCAAAGCATTTGATATGTCATTTGGGAAATCATTTCATTGGACCTCGCACAGTTTGTTGGCCTGGATTCTCCAAATTCCCACCATTTTCTAAATTAGAGAGGGTTAGAAAAAAACTTAAGTCAATGAGTCAGGAATAAATAACGTATTCATTTTTGTAATTTACACTAAAATCATAACTTAAGGGATCCCTATTTATAGAATAATGTGTGAATATTTGTACTTAGTCTTATACTAGAGGTTTTCTCTAAGGTTCACTAATCTTAATTCCCAAATTAACTAAACCTTGCCTCTGATACCTACTGTAGCAACCCAACCATTTCTTACAGTAATCTTACATCATTCAAAATATATACAACATAATAGTATTAAACAATGAGTATTAAAAGGTTGTGTGTCTTGGGAAAACTAGGACCATACATAACATTAATAATATAAAATGTAAACATTTATTTAACCCATTATTCTTTAGCTTCTTATTATCCCTTGAAAACTACTTAGTAAACATAATCCCCAGAGGATATACATAAAAAATGAGGGATAAAAATCCCATTAAGAGGATAGATAATTATAATATAGAATGTGGTGAGAATAATTAAAACATCAACATAAAAAACATGAGAGTAATCATCAGATAAAGCCAATGAATGTGGGAATGCATCAAAAATGAAAACAACTTGTCTAGGTGGTTAACTATAAAACATGGTTTTGAAGAATACTAGAATCATGATCACTCATTATTTAACATTAAATTGTGATATTAATGACTTTAATAAGTGAATTAAAGTTCTGTATAATTCTTTGTGCACCCATCACATCATAACATTCATATTGAGCTATATAATTTTAGGTGCATCTGTCACATCATAAAATTTACATTATCATGTCAGCCACATAAAACATATGTTAAGATGAAGAATAAAATAACCCATGGAAATAAATTCTTTTCAAATCATACATAATACATTCATAAACATTTGGATCCCAAAATAAAGTGGGAATAACATTATTCACATCGAACAATCAAAGATGAGTGAAGTAGAAACAATCTTTAAGAAGTAAAACGAGGGTGTTTATTTGAAAGAAGAGTTCCTTTGAAAGAACATTGAGTATTTAATAAACACAATTAGAGAACAATTAATTCTCATAATAGGTATGAAGAGGACTAATAAATGATTCTTATGGCATATTTATACTAAAAATGGATTTTAAGGGGGGAAACTGAATGTTTGAGAGTTGGGTTTGAGAATTTCCATCTACATTGTATCTGAATGCTTCCTTCGCTCTAATGTGCTCAATAACAACATTAGATTAATTAATTAACAATTAATAAAACTTTTATATATTAAAAATATAATTAATGGTTTTATTATGTTCATTTATGGGATTTTGGATGAGTTATAGAGTTTAAATTCATTGTTTGTGAATACTCGTTTTTATAGTTTTCTTGAATTGTTCAGTTGTATTCATGAATGAAAGCTTGTGTAGAAGATGGATAAACATCAAGAACTTATATTTCGTGATATTAATGATATTACATGATTTTGTATGATCTTATAATGAATTATTTTATATTCCATGTGGATGAATCATTAGATAAGAATCTGCTGATGATCATTTTGGGATAATTCGGGTGTTTTTTCGACCACAATGAAATTGTTTTGTTTAATCATTTAGTAATATATACATAAGTTAGTTCCATAAAATTAGTTAGGATATAATAAATATAACACACTCTATTTCAACCATAAAAATGGTATCCTTACCGGATTTGAAGGTGTTAAAAGAAAATGAAAACATGTCATTTTTGAAGGTGACAAATTAACACCTCACGAACAACATTTTCATTTCTAAAATAAAAAGAACATGAGAATGATGTTAGATGATATATTATCCCATTAGAATAAAAACATTCCATTATATGTATGATATTTGAGTTTTAATACAATATAGATGAGGATAGGTGGGGAGAGATTAATAATAGAACTTGAAATTGAAAGGAAATTAAATGAAGAGAGGGAGAGGAATTACCTCTTGAATCATCCTTAAGGAACCTTGGATTGGTCTTTTGATGAGACCAAAATCTCTTTGGATATGGGATCAGGGCTAGGGAAGATGTTTGGATAGATTTTAGAAAATTATTGAATAATGAGATGTGTGTGTAAATGATGGTGTGAAGGGTAGTATTTATAGGTGTGGGGAGAGGGGTTTTCAAAATATTATATTCATAAATTTATTATATCATCAAAAGACAAGTATTGATGATGATTCCAGGAACAAGAATAGTAATAAGTGCATGTGAGTTTTTACCAATTTTTCTTACATCATCAAAAAATAAAACATGAATCTATAATTAATGTATTTAGCTTATTTTGTAAATTATATCATTTCAATATGCATTCAAAATTGAAGTATTTCAGTAAAATAACAAAAATTCTCCCTAAACATTTTTCGATGTGTATAATCCGAAAATGAACTCCATTATTAAAAAAGAATTTTTTTAATATAATTAATTTAATTTATAATTAAAATCATATTTTACTTGAAAAATATAGATTTTAAAATTAAATCTGATTTCATAATGGTTTCAAATATTAGATAAGTTCTTATAAAATAATATTAAAACCAGAAGAAATTGAATGTTTAATTTATGAAAAAAAATTCTGGAAATAAATTTTCTTTTAAATTTATATATTAATTATAATTAATTACATATGTCTTACAAAAATACTAAATACTTTTACCATTTTAAAATATTAATTTACAAGATTCTTAAATTTTATTTAATCATTCATGGGTGAGGTTACAAATATTTTGGATGATTTATAATTTATAGGGATAATATTACTCTTCAGAAGGGTAAGTTACTATTAACCTAAAAATATGTTTGTTCTATTAGACTCTAACAATCACCCTATACACAATCGTTTGTGTCTTATTTTAAAAATTCAATTCATAGAAGTGGAATATTTATGTTTAATGGTCACATAGTATTTAGTATCATTATATTTCATTGTGTTTCCGAATGTTATTATACATTAATGCATGATTATAAGAAGTTATTTCCATTGATTAAACATTGGGTTGTTACACGAAAGGAAATATCACGATAGATTATGAGGGGAGTAAATAAAAGTATAGTCAAACCAAAACTCTTTATAACAATTAATGAAAATGAAATCCAAATGAAACATTTAATATATAAATAAGCCCCAATAAAAGTTATTCTATAAGTAAAATAAAATTATGGGTGTAAAAAAATAATAATGGTTGTTTCTGATATGTTTTCAGGTTACCCCTAATATCTCAAAATATTATATGGGAATATATCCCTCTCCCATAACAGCATGAGAAAATTTTTATGAAATAGAACAACTACTCAAATAACCGTTAGTTCATAAAAATAATCGAAGTATGGGAATCATCTCAAGTAATGGATCTATTCAATTTTTTAGAATAAATAATCAATAAAAAACCACCAATTGTATCTTTATAGAATTGCAGGTGCATACTTAAATATGCATAATCATTTACAATAGTATGGTAAAATAGGTCTGTAGTTACTATGAAGAGTATATTGTAAAATTGGTAATAAATTCTGGAATTGTATGAACATAGATATAGAATGAATAAATTAATATATTTTAATATCATATCCATATAACAGGAGGGTCCATACCAATACTACCAACTTTGGTTCAATACTCAGCATTGTAGATGAACTGTAACTCAAGTCATGAAAAATCACTAATTCAATTTTGGTGAAAGGGAATCTTGAATGGTTGAGTCAAGTAATATGTTACTCCCATTCCATATAAGTGGTAGAGTATAATAGAGTTAATGAATTTAAATCCCCTATCATTCAGTCAAACTATCCTGTTAATAGCGGTGTACCTTATAACCTTTCTGGTAAATATATTCAATAAAACTTCTCAACACAATTTATCTACTATAAAATTTGAACCTTTTATCATGGCCTCAAAGCCAGTCATGTTAAATAACATTCCAACTCATCAATGTGAAAATGTCTAGTTTGTGATATTATTTCTATTTATTTCTTTTTTTCTAGTATTTATCCATTAGGTCCCCCATGTGTTTTGGGGGAAAATAGATATTTTGGTCTCAGTAGTAGGTGGCATAGGGTTGGCACACGGTTTGTAGAAAATGTGTACCAACCTAGATAAAATTGTGTAGCTAGGATAATGAAACTATCCAGGTCAAATGTTAGGTGAATGAGCAATAACCCTCCCCCATGAAATAGTGTAGCCTCATTCCTCTTAGATAGAGAGGGTCACATTTTTTCTACACTGTTTAGAAAACCATTTCGTATAACTATGCAACCTGTCCAGGTCCTTAAAATAGGGAATTTCATTTTATACCCTCACCTAATTTTACGAATAAATAAACCCTAATAAGATCCATACGAGGTTTCCTACCTTGGGAGCTTCATCCTCTCCCTACTATACATCTTTAACTCTAATGTTTGGGTGGTTTTGGTGCGACAACTTCATGAAGTCATTATGTAAGTCTCTTTTATCTCGTATTCTTCCTTCTTCTAGGGTTTTACAACCCACATTATTGGTTAATTCTTGTCTAGTGGAATATTTGACCTAATTAGGGGCCAATCCTATGTTTTTGGGTGAAATAATGATGGTTTTTGTTTGAACTTTTTATAATAGGATATTGTTGAGAGGCAGTTGCTGTTTTTCACGATATTTTTGAAGATTCCAAGTGTAGGGTTGGTGGATCCATTATTTTACATTACTAGACTATTTTGGATTGATTCCATGGATGTTTATTTATGTTATATGGATTATTTTTGTGGTGAAAATTGTTTAGAAATTGTTGTTTTCAACAATACATAATTTTTTAGTGAAAATGGGGATATCTTGGAGAACAATACTCTATCTCTTTAAGAAGACTTTGATGATCAAAAATACCCTTAATTGTTTTCTAATGATTTTATTTTTAAGTGTATTTCAGAATTTATTATTCATTATATATTTATTAGAGGAAGAAATATATAAATTATTTATCAATGAGAATTAATTGCTAAAGTATTCACATTAGCATGTTTTGGAAACACTTTTCATGCTCTACATATTCGGGAATTGCTTAAGCATGTTCTGGAAAAACTGTTCATACCCTACATAGAGAAGTGTAGCATAAATATTTAATGTAGTGTATAATTAATGAGATATCAGAAATTTATGGTTTAACAAACATACGTTATCAAAGAAGTATGGAAGAAGAACCCTATGTTAGGAAAGAACCATACGTTTGGGATACTAGAAAATTTTGGAAGAAGAATCATACGTAAGTTTTAAATAATACATTTGTTTCTCAAAAGTATGGTTCATCAACCATATTTTTGTGAACAACCTTATGTTTCATCAAAAAATATGGATCATGAACCTTTTGTTTGAAATCTTATAAAATTATGGATCATTAATCATACATTTGAATGTTTGAATGAAAAGTATGGATGATCAACCCTACGTTTTTTATCAACCCTATGTTTGTATTCAACCTTATTTTTGAAGGATGTGTCATAAAAATTACATTTCTGATCTATCATACATTTAGAAGATGCACGATATACTGTTCAACCTTATGTTTGGAATCATATAAATAAAGACAATATTATTATGAGATGGTCTACAAGAAAATTATTAGGTTGATTTCAAGCCGGATTAATAGCCATTTTTAAAGAGCGTCTTTGAATGATTCAAAGACCTTTGTCTATGATTAAAAGGATCAATTTAAATATATCTTTTCATGCCAAATTATCAAATAGTTGCGACTGCTATGTTATTTCAAATTTGTTGAATATTGTGAGTTAGAAGGCGACTTTTGTGGATATGAATTTATAGAGAAGACACTCGATATATTTGTGCTATTTTGAAATTAAATATATAAAACATACAAGGTAAAAAACAATAATATAAGAGAGATGATACTCTTACGATATACAAGTTCTTCTGCATGACAAAATTGATACAATTGAGATAATCGAGACTTACAGATCTGCTGTTACAAAGAGCGAAAAAACTCAGTTTATTGAAGAAGAAGAATCCCGATAGAAGATTCACCCATTCATTATCGAATATCTACTTTGAATATACTATTTATAAAGTTGTGAATTATTTTTTTATATATAAAACAACCAGATTGACTTAGAACGATTTTGTCTTGAAGATCATTATTTCTGAAGACGATGATCCATCTTCTTTCAATTGCATTCTGTTGCAATTGTTAAGAACAACGGGAAAGTATTATCAATGAAAAAATAATTTTTTTTCTTGAGTGACCTGCTTCTTGTACTGAGCTATTTAGGATCTTCGATTGAACTAGAAGGATTTGTTTTTCCATAGATTTTAAAGGTTTCAACTGCATGTACTTAGTTGTGGAATGGTTTATTTATAAGAGGACTATATAGTGAAAATCACCAAGCTCATGTAGTAATACATTGGTGGAGTGGAATAGGAGACTTCTATTCCCCGAACCACTATACATCATGTGTCCACGCTATTTTAATTACTACTGCATTAATAAATATGATTAATGTTAAAGGACAAAACATGATCTCACAAAATAATTTGTAAAAGACACAATTCACCCCCCCTCTTTTGTATATTTGGTATAACCTGATCCAACAATTGGTATCAAAGGAGGAGATTTATGATAAATACATAACAAGATAAAAGTGATTAAGGATTATACGCAGACCAAGATGACTGATACAAGAGAGGGAATGTCTATAGTGAGAGAACCGTACTTTAATGGAGAAAATTATGGATGATGGATGTGTAGAATGATAATTTATCTGAAAAAAACATGGATATAGAGTATATTCTATGATTCTAAAGCCATATAAAATACCAAAAAATCCTGAGACATTGAGTGCAGCTATAGAAGAAGAATATGATATGAACTCGAAGATAATGAATGAAATTATATTTGGCCTAGGACCTGATGAATTCAATATATTATTTCAATTCCCGACAGCATATGAGATGTGGAAAACTATTGTTTTTTCTTATCAAGGAACTAAAAAAGTCAGACAAATAATATTTTCTACTTCTAAGATTAAATTTGATACATTCAGAATGTTTGAAGGTGTAATAATTAATCAAATTAATGGAATATTGATAGAAATTTTAAACAATATAACTGCTTTGGGAGAACCAATCAAACAAATACATAAATCCTTAAATGTACTAAGAGTACTTCCTATTAAATGGAATGGAATCTCTACTATAATCAGACAGTCAAAACCTATCAAATACATAACCATGAGAGAGCTTATTGGAACACTTATGATGTATGAAGCCGAGATGCAAGATGATGCAAATGAGAATAAGGGTTTTTATCAAGAAATATGAGATTACCTTAAAAGTGACATCAAAAAGTAAAAGTAGAAAGATAATGTAAAAGGAAGTATAGGTGAAATCAAAATGTACTTATTCATCAAATTCTGATGTAGAATTGGTTCAGCCAACCAAAAAGGTTAGTAAATTCTGCCTAAAGAAGAAAGGGTTTAGAAAAACATTCAAAAAGGATGAAAAGGAAGTCATATGTTATGAGTGAAAAAATTGGGACACATCAGACCTGAATATCATTAGTTAAAAGAAGAAAACAATAAGAAGTTATTTAAAAGGTATGATTATGAAAAAAAAGACAATAAAGAAATGAAAGCAATATGGAGTGTGTCTGAAGACTCCAACAGCTCATCAGAATGAGAATTAGAGAAGGAAGAAGTTAATTTTAAAGCTAACATGTGATTTCTGGATGAAACAGATGAGGTTCAATTATACTACTCTTCTGATTCAAATGCTGACTCTAGTTCTGAAAGAATCTATTCTAATGAGAAACATTCAACCTATTACAACACTCTCGAAAAAAAATATGATCCACTTTTTATGAAGAACAACTGTTTAACGAACATTCACAAGTCTATTTTAGATGAAAGAGATACAATACTGAAACAACCTAAGGAGTTAACTGATAAGTACAATTCAATTATCAATAACTATACAGATTTGGAAAATAGTTAAAAACACTACAAAATGATGTAGAAACCTTTAAAAATACAACCCTTGTTTTTACCAAAGGAGAAAATAATCTAAATGAAATTCATTGAGAAAATGTGATTAAAAAGGGAAGATATGGAATTGGATTTTAAGGCGAAAAACCTAAGCTTTACAATAACTATTTTGTTCTAAGAAAAAAAAGATTAAATTGTAATTACTGTGAGACAATGGGAAATATTTCTAAATTTTTTTTCTTAAGACAACCTGAAATAAGTGGAATTAAGAAGGATTTTGTATCAAAAAAATTATTTTATTCTTCTGAATTTATAAAATCTAAGAAAGCTTGGATTCCAAGATCATTGCTGACTAACACTCCTGGACCCAATAAAATATGGGTACTAAAGCAATTTGTTTAAATGCCTTTGTAGGAAGCAGGTTACAAAAGAAAAAAAGTCCATATGGTATATGAATAGTGGATACTCAAAGAATATTAGTGGAAGCTCATCGAATTTCAGTACACTAACCCAAAAAGTTGGTGGGCTAGTCACTTTTGGTGACAATTCCAAAAAAAATAATTGGCATTGGAATATTTGGAGATTTAGAAGCCGTCTCAATCCATAATGCACTTTATATACAAGGATTGAAACACAATCTGATAAGTATCTTTCAACTCTGTTATGATGGTTATGTTGTTGATTTCTCTAAAAATTGTTGTTATGTTTTCAAAATTAAGCATCATAAATTTAGAGCAGCTAGAACTGATAATGTGTATACCCTTGATTTAAATTCCAAATGTAAACAACAAGTAAACTTATTAACTATAAAATAATTGAATCCTGGATCTGGCATAGAATACATGGACATTTTAATACATATACATTAAACAAGTTATCCAAGAAACAATTAGTTTCTGATTTTCCTAATCTCATGTTGAAAGTGATAGATTTCATGATGCATGTCAACTTGGAAAGCAGCACAAATCATCCTTTAAATCTTTGAAAAAAAATTGCTACATCTAACCCTCTATATCTTTTCAATATGGATTTTTTTAGACCTTCAAGAGTAGCATGCTTGTCTGGTAAGTTATATGTATTTGTTTTAGTTGATGAATATTATATATTTACATAGATTCTCTTTTTAAAATTTAAAAATGAATCTTTTACATTATTTGAATGTTTTTGTACTGCTATTCAAAATGAAAAAAGTTTTAAAATAATTTCATTAAGAATTGATCATGGTGGAAAATTTGAGAATCTGGAATTCAATTCCAATTTCTCAAATATGGGTATTAAACACAACTTATCTACACCAAGAACACCTCAACAAAATGGAATTATTGAAATAAGAAATAGGAATATTCAATAAATGCCATGGACTATGTTAAATGAAAACAATATTCCTACCTGTTTTTGGGAAGAAGATGTAAGTATAGCCTGCTATATAATGAATAGAGTTTTAATTAAACTAATTTTGAAAAAGACACACTACGAACACTGTAATAACAAAAAACCTAAAGTAAATTACTTCAATGTTTTTGGAAGCAACGTTTACACCTTAAACACTAATGACAATCTTGGTGTGTTTGATCCTAAATCTGATGAAGGAATTTTCTTAGGATATTATACTACTCCCAAATCATATAGATTTTTAATAAAAAGACAATGATTGTTGTAAAATCAGTTCATGTGAGATTTGATGAATCTGATCCCTTTTATAAAAGGACATATCAAATAGTTGAACTTGATTATAATGATAACATGAGACTTGAGGACCTAAAAGATGATTTTGATAAGGTGATTAATATAATTCAGTCCATTCAAGAAGAACAGGACACTGAAGAACCTATAAGTGTACTACTTAGACAGTAAATGACCCTAAAGAATCACCCTTTAAAAACTGTAATAGGAGACATAGAAATGGGAATAAAACTCAAAAGGAACATTGGAGATCTTGGTGAGTTATGTGCCTTTCTATCCCAATTAGAACCCAAGTCTATAGAATAAGCATCAGATGATGAAAGTTGGATGATAGAAATGTAAGAATAACTAAACTATTTCTAAAGAAATGAAGTTTGGAAAATAGATGAAAGATGAAAAAATTACCCACTTATAAGAACAAAATGTGTCTTTATAAATAAACAAGATGATCAAGGAATAATAACAAGGAATAAAGAAAGACTAATAGCTAAAGGATATAATCAAGAAGAAGGTATATATTATGATGATACATTTTCACCTATAGCTAGATTAGAAGACATTATAATCCTTTTATCCTATTCATCTCCTCTGAACATTAAATTATTTTAGATGGATGTTAAGTATGCCTTTTTAAATTGTTATTTAATGGAGGAAGTTTATGTTGAGCAACCTCTTGGTTTTGAAAATTAACGAAAACCAGATTTTATTTTTAAACATACTAAATCTCTTTATGGACTTAATCAAGCAGCTATAGATTTGTATATATGATTATGCTCTTTTATTTTGAAAAATTATTTTACTTTTGGAATGGAAGTTCTTATACTATTTAAGAAAACTGTAAACTCTAATATTTTATTGGTTCAAATTTATGTTGATGATGTAATTTTTGGGTCAATTAATAAATCTCTTTGTCATGAGTTTTCAAATCTATTGCAAAAAGAAATTGAAATGAGTATGATGGAAGATTTAAATATCTCTTTAGGAATTCATTTTTTTCAAAATGATTTTTGAAATGTGTTCAATAAAAAAAATACATTACTGATTTACTTAAGAAATTTGGACTTTAAAACAGAATGACATATAAAACTCCTATGTGTACATATTTAAATCTTGATTTGGATAGAACTGGGAAATTAGTTGACAATAACTTATATAGAGGAATGATTGATAGTTTATTATATCTTAATGCTAGAAAGCTATATATAATGTATTCAGTTTTCTTTGTGAATGATTTCAATCAAATCCTAATGAATCCAATTTAACTGTTGTTAAAAAAAATAATTAAAAGGAAATGTTTTCAATCTCTTATTTATCCAAAAACGATTGATTTTAATTTAATTTCATATTCAGATGCAGACTTTGGGAGTTGTAGATTAGATTGTAAAATCACTTCAGGTACTTGTCACTTTATATGAAAATCCTTAGTATCATAGTAATGTAAGAAACAACATTCAGTTGCCCTGTTAATAGCCAAGGTTGAATATGTGTCTGCTTGAAGTTGTTGTGCACAAGTGTTGTGGACAAAAAACACTCTTATAGACTATGAGCTAAATTTTAGTATTACACCTATATTATGTGATAATAAAAGTGAAATTAATATTTCAAAAATACTATTATTCAATCTAAGACTAAGAATATTGATATCAGACATCATTTTCTAAGAGGCCATGCTCTTAAAAAGGATATATTCATAGAATTTGTAAGTATTGAAATTCAATTAGATGATTTTTTACTAAACGGCTTTCCACTATAAGGTTTGATTTTATTAAGGGGAGCTAGGTTTAGTTAATTTTAAATACAGTTTTATTTTATTCATTTGGTTATTAAATTTCTATTTTTTCAAATACTATTTAAAAGAAAAGAAAATATTTGTTTTTCAAATAGAATAATTTTTTTATAGATTTATTTTTATAGCTATGTGTACAATTTTATTTTTTTCAAATTTATGTAATGATTATAGATGACTCAGGAATCAATGCTGTCAGAGCTATTTCGTATTCCGAATCATTTCATTTCTACTGAAAACCCTTTTGAGCCTGAGAAGCATTACCACTCTTTGCCAATCTAAAAATTAACCTTCGAAACCCTAATCCTTTTTTGAACAATAAGAGATTTTCGACAGAAATGGCCAAGACCAAGAGAACCGATGAGGCTAAGACCATCACAACCAAGAGGTAGTGCTCCGAATGAAGGAAAATTTTTCAAGGAAAGGTCATAGATCTAGAATTGTTATATCATATGAACCTATTGATGAAGCATGCTCTTTCTTTTTGAATCCTCAAATAGAATTTTAATTGTGAGAGAAGTGAATTATTATATTAGGTGGTGCTTCATTATTTCTTCAAATTTGGTTAGTTTAGTCCAGGGGAGATGAATATTCTATGATAGTGATAATAGAAGACAATGATTTTTCAATATCATCTATATATATTTCTCAGATTCTCAACATCCATCATGAAGGAGTTTATCATTTCATATTGAAAAATATTGGCGATAGTGTACATAAATATGAGGATATTATTTCTTTCTATTTAGATCAACAAATACCAGGAAAATGTTTGTAAAGGACATGGAATTGGACCAGGAGATATTGGTTAAGTTTGTGTAAACTGGGATTTCACCCAGGATGTCTGAAATGGAAAATATTCCTTATACATATATGAATTTAATTTTTTTTTTCTGATGAGTGATATTAAATTAAATATTCCGAGATACATGGTGAGTTATCTCAGTTACTATTTCCAACTCGAGGCCAGAATGAGTTTTTATCCTTTCGGATGATTTTTCTAAAAAAATATGTTTCAGACAGATATGATAAGAAGAGTGGATTCTCGGGGTGAGATGCCACCATAGCAATATCTTTAATGCTAGTACTTTCAGAAAAAATGGATATTTCTGGAGCACTATCAAAGGCAAAATACTACCTGTTAGAGCTGAGGTGGATGAAAAATGTGCTTAGACACAACCAGAAAAACCAAAAGAAGGTGTAGCTATATCTAGAACAAGTTTAGTATCACAAAGAACATAGTTTGAATCAGTTAATACATAAACTAATGAGGAAAATGAAACAAAACTTCAATGGTCAATACATCGAGTTAATCAAGAAGATGAATAGACCACTCAAGCACTCACAGATGAAACTGAACCAATTCTGAGCTACGGATTCATTAGAGACTCTGCAGAACATGACACTGCTCAAACGATAGCTTCTTAGATTGAGATGGCTTCTCATGTTGAAAAAGGAGAAGAGGCTCAATAAGAGGTAATAGTTGCTGCTAATATTGAACATACTCTAGAGGTTGGAGTAGAAACTGAAACTGAAAAGGAAAAGGAGGTCGTTCCTAGTTTTGTAGAAGTGGTCAGTCCTCATATAATTCAAGAGGAATTTGTTTTGGAAAATCTAGTAGAGGAAATAGATGTAGATGATGCTCATAAAGCAAAAACCTCCATAAAATGTTGAAATTTAGGATGAAAATGTTTCTTATGTACATACAGAGGTGTTGAATAAAGATTTTTCTATGGAAGAGTCATGGAAAGTCTCTGAAGAAAAGTTAGTGGAAAAACCTGCTCAGGAGGAAGATAAAGACAAATATGATGCACAGTCATTACCTATAGTGGTGCTGCATCATGTGCAAGATGAATATTAAAATCAAGAACATGGTGCCCTTGATTTAGTGAATGGGGAAGTAGAATAGATTTACATGAAGCTGTCAATTTTGGAATCTAAAAATGATGCTTTGACGAGAGCCTTAAAGAAAGAGAAGTTGAAATTTCTGAACCTGAATTCTAGTTCGGTTTCAAAGCAAGAAGTTGATGTGTTTAGGAAAGACATGTTAAATTAATTTGAAATGTTGAAATCAGAGATGGTTATGAAGACAAAATTAATGTAATTTATATCTTTCATGGAGAAATAATTTAAATCTATCAGACTAAGTGAGTCCACTACATCAGGTACTACACCTGATTTAATCAAAATATTATAGTCTATCAAAGAATGGATGAGCAATATGAATGATAGATTGAAAGACCATCAATGAAATAGTTCCCCTTTGTCAGTTTTATTAGAAAAAATTTTTTTTTTAGTTGTACAGTTGACCTCAAGTGAACCATGTATTAGAACTGTACTATCTTAGTTTACAGTGAAGTTGACTCTGTTTATGTAGAAGGAAAAAATTATCCATGTGTTTTTCAGAGTAAATATGTTAGAAGATATTTTATGACTCAAGAGAATAGAGATCTTATTATCAAACTGGGTGATGGCATGATGAGAAGGATGAGGGAGAAGTTGATAGAAACCAAGGTCGTAGTTCAGTGGAGATAGACCCTATCTCATACCCTTACCACACCTTTCTTCCGGTGATCATCATGATTATCACTATTACATATTTTCAATGAAATTTTGCTTCATTCTATATTTGTGTGTTTCTATTATTTTTTACTATTTTTGTTTAGATATTTTGATAATCTAGATTCACTTATTTACAAACAGTTAATAATATCATTTATTTAAATTCATTACTATCTTAAAATGTGTTCTATTCCATATTCTATCATTTTTTATATCACTTAATGGGGGAGAAATTTGGATAAACACAATATTTTATTTTAATGACTATTTCAGAATGTACTTTAATTATTTTAAATCATTATTTTAAAATTAGTGGAGAAATTGTTTAACTCTTTTTATAGGGAAATAAATTTGGATAAACATTTTTTCCCTTTAGAAAAAGGGGGAGAAATATATTTTTATTATTACGGATAACACAATGTTTATTTATTTTTTAAAAAATCTTGTTAAAAATAAATATTTTTTATATAGGAAAAACTCTAAACTATATGTAATTATTTTTTGAAGTTCATTTCATTTATTATTTTATGGGTATTGTGATCATCAAAAGGGAAAGATTATTGAGAAAGTTTTGTTTTCAACAATAGATAATATTTTAATTGAAAAGGGGGAGATTTTTTAGAACAATTCTCTATCACTCTATGATGATTTTGATGCTCACAAATACACTTAATTTTTTTCTAATGATTTTATTTTTAAGTGTATTTCAGGAATTTATTATTCATTATATTTTTATTACTAGAAGAAATATTTAAATTCTTAAACTATGAGAATTAATTTCTATAGTATTCGCATTAGCGTGTTTTAGAAACACTATTCATGTTCTACATATTCGGGAATTTTTTAAGAGTGTTCTCGAAACATTGTCCATACCCTATGCGGAGAAGCATAGCCTAAGGATGGAATCCAGTGTATACATTATGAGATATCAGAAAAGTATGTTTAAATAACCATACATTATCGGAAAAGTATGGAATAAGAACCCTACATTAGGAAGGAACCCTACATTTGGGAAATTTGAAAATTATGGAAGAAGAATCATACCTATGTTTTAAACATTACATTTGTTTATAAAAAGTACGATTCATCAAACTTAATTTTGTGAACAACCATACATTTCATCGAAAATGATAGATCATGTACCTTTCGTTTGGAAGCTTATAAAAGTGTGGATCATTAGTAATATGTTTTAATGCTGCAATGAAAAGTATGGATGATCAACCCAATATTTTTTATAAACCTACATTTGTATTAAACCTTATGTTTGAAGGATGCATCATCAACCATATTTTTGTGATCTATCTTACGTTTATAAGATGCATGATATATAGTTTAACTTTACGTTTGGCATTGGAGAATTAAAGATGATATTATTTTGAAACAGCCTACAAGCGAATATTTAGGATGATTTCAAGCCAGATTAAAAGAAGTTTTTAAAGCGCATCTTTGACTGATTAAAAATCTTTATCTATGATTCAAAGGATCAATTTAAAAGGAGCATTTCATGCCGAATTCTTAGAGAGGTTCAAATTCTCTATTATATCAAATTTATTGAATATAGCGAGTCATAAGGAAACTTTTGTGGATCTGACATTGCAGAGAAAGAGCTAGATATATTTGTGTTATTTTGAAATTCAATATATACAATGTAAAAGGTAAAAAATAATAAAATACAAGAGAAGATACTCTTATGATATACAAGATCTGCTTCACGACAACATTGATACAATTGAGATAATCGATACATACCGATCTGTTGTTACAAAGAGAAAAAAAATCTGTTTATTGAAGAATAAGAAACACGGCAGAAGATTAACATATTCATCATCAATGATCTAATGTTAATCTACTACTTCTGATGTTTCGGATTATTTTTCTATATCTAATGCAACTGGATCGACTCAGAACAACTCTTACATGATGATCATTATTTATGAAGATGACGACTGATCTACTTTTAGTTGAATTCTGTTGCAATTGTGATGGAAAAAGGGAAAGTATTTTCAAATAACAAATACTTCTTTTTATCATGACTGACCGACTTCTCGTACTAAGCTGTTTAGGTTTTGATATTAAACTCGATGGCTTTGTTTTTACTTATATTGTAATGTTGTCAAATGCCTTACTAATTTTTCGAATGGTCTGTTGATAAGAGGACCAAATAGTGAAAATCACCAAGCTGGTGGAGTAGAGCATTGGTGGAGTGGACTAGGGGCCTTCTATTCCCCGAACCAATATACATCGTGTGTCCCTTCTATTTCAATTACTGTTACATTAATCTATCCGATCAAAGTTAAAGCGTAGAACACGAACTCACAAAAGAATTTTTAAAAGACACAACTCACCCCCCTCTTGTGTATATTTGGTATAACCCAATCTAATAAAATTATGTTTTAAAAATGATTTAAGAAGTACATTTGGTAAATGTTGATTTTCTAAAGGAAAATAGTTGTTTTTCATGTGTGTTGAATTTTGGTGCTTTATAGAACAATTTTATAAATTTCGTGGAAGGTGAAAAATGTGTTTCCAAATAATTTTATGGTTCAAATAGGTTTATGGGTTGTTTCCTAAATTTAATTGTGTTTTATTCCATGTTGAATTATTTTTTTCAACATTTAATGTGGTTTTTGAATTGTGGAAGTGTTGTGAATGTTGCTGTAAAGTATTTTTTGCATGTGTTTGGATTTGAAATGGGATTTTCCCACAGAAATAGTTGTATATCATGTGTAATATTTTTCATGGGTTTTCATATTGGATTCAAGAGTTTTGGAAGTGGGGTGAAATGTATTTCAAAACAGTTTTATTGTGTGTGTGAATTTTAAAATGGTTTTTTATTTAAATTGATAGTTTCCATGTGAGTTTTGATCATTATGTCAATGTGGATTGTCAAAAAAGCGATTTTCTTATGTGTTCATGATTCCTGGAATGTTTGGGGGAAATTGATGATTTATGTGACTTTTGAAAAAGAATTTGAGAGAAATTTAAATCCAATATATCATTTATTTGGAAAAAGAACTTGTATGATAATTTATTCAGAAGGATCTAGGCCAACTATACATGTTATATGATCTGCAACCACTAGACCATAGGATGGGATAACCTATAGTTGATTTTCTATTGAAATTTTGTTAGTTTTTTTATTATGATTTGCATACCACTATACCATGGGAGTCATTCCACTCATGTGGCACAAGCATGAGGATATTTATGGTTTTAGTTGGAGGATTTGTTTGACCAAGGTATGAATTTCATAGGTTCTCACTAATTCTATAGACCCATAGGTATTTTCTTATGGTTCTCTCTTGTGACATGATTCTTTTGTGATGTGGTGAAAACCCTTGGTATAAAGTGAAACTTGTATACATTTTGGTTTCAAAGAACATTTATTTGAGAAATATTTTCCTTAAAAAAATTCATTAAAATGTAGTTTCTTCATGTGTTTTCTTATAAAGTTTTCAAATGTTCATATGAAAATGTGGATGTTGATTTATCATCTAATGTTATAGGATGGAATCTCTCACAACCAATATAATCCTTTGGTTTTATATAGACACTATTTTGTATGACCTAGGTAATGATACAAATAATTGTAGTGGTGATGGTGGATCCAATTGTCAGTGTTCCACTTCATGGTGGTGTTGGTGGTGGTGATTTGATGGAGGTAACCCTATTGTTGCATGGAGGTTTTTGGGATGATTTTTTTCCTTTCCATTATTGTATTTTTGGTTTTGGTTAATTTTTTAAAACTATGAATCTTAAAATTCTTGTATCTCATTTGTTTCTGATTACCATTTATATGATGATGTCTTATTTTTTTGGTTGCTTATTGATGATTACTCGAGTGAAATCATTGTAAAATATTTTTGATTAATACATGGTCACTAGTTCTAACCCATGGGGATAGGAAATTCCCTTCAATTGATGCTATGAGATAGATCGAGTGTTGGTTTGGATGGATCCTCACCTTGGTTTGTGACAAAAATGTATCATCATGAAGTTTTTCTATTAATGGGTAATTTTTTTGTTATTTTTCTGGATGGGGTGAAGCTAGGATTGTTGGGGCCTAAGATTATGATTATGAGTGGAGTGTCTAGCCAACACACCTCATGAATGAACTTGAGTCACCATGGGATGTGTGGAAATTTGGTTTGACTTCTCTTCCATGTGTGATGTAGAAGATAAAGACTGTATATAGACAATAAGATGGGGAAAAGTGGTATGAATTGAATTATTGTTTTTCTGGATGTGGTATTTTTTAATTGTGGAAGCAGTTGATAAATTTTTTTACTGAAAGTTTTTAGAATATGAATTCATGGTTATTTTGATGTGTTTTTTTGTAGTTGTTTTTTGATGTAGTAATATGACTCCCCCATGAATTCATGTGCAACCGAGGGATGAGGAGGAGAGATTTATCCCAAATATAATTGATTAGAGACTAGTGGAAATAGTGGGTTACACAATGTATTCATTGGTAAAGGGAGTAGTCTATGGACCTACATAGATTAGAGAATCCAAACTAGGTCCTAGAAAGATAAACACTCAGGACTTTCTCAAGAGCCAACCTACTTCATTTCAGGGTAGCACATATCCTCAAGATTTTGAGTATTGTATTGATAAGATATTGTGTATTTTTATGTATGTTGATACTCTAGAGATAATTAGGGTAATGTTTTCATTATTTATATTCTAAGGATATAATATAATGTGGTGGAACTCAGTCGTGCAAGCTGGGAAGCATAAACATATGGGGTGAATGAATTTAGAGGTCATATTCTACTTGTTGTATTACCCTAATTCCATAGTCATTTACATGTCCTGAGAGTTATTTGATCTTTTCCCGAGGGACCAGACCATGATGGTTTATGGTAACCACTATATAGTTTAGCTTTCATTCACACCTGAGATAGTTTATAATGAGTAGATGAAGGATCAAAAGTTCTATATGGGTATGTAACCAGAGAGACAATACAAAGTCATCTTATTTAGTTTGGAGACTTATGTTGTGGTGGTTGATCATGATTTGATGGTAGATATTGATCATAGTGGAATTTAAAGATTCTTTAGAGCTATGTTAGTATTTCATAGTGGTATATCATCATAGAAGAATAAGAAAAGGGATGAGAAAGAGAAGTAGGCAGTTGTAGTTTTTGGCCATCATCCCTAACTATCTCCATCTTTGGATTTAAGTGATGGGCTAGTCATGAGCCATTAGTGTTGGAAGGAAGAGAACATGTGGTTGGTGTGTTCATTTCCACCAAGACCTTGCTATCAGTGTGGAACATTGGGAAACATGCTAAATTTTTGAAAGTATTCACACCCATATAAGAGTGGTGAAAGATTTTTAGCTTTCAATGGGATGCCATCAGGGTTAGAACCATCATGGATAGTGGGCCCACTATTTGATGTTCATTATGGTAGGGATGGGTCTTCTTTGAGGAAGAGTTAGTTGATGGAAAATTTGTAGGTCAATGGTTGTTCTCTGGCTCAATTAGATGCAATGAAACAACATTCCATGGAATGATAACTAGTGGAATTTATATGAAGGGACTAGGGAAATTCAAGGTAGAATTCTTATTTCATCACCTTTAATTATTACATTGTTTTATATAGGTATCTTATTTTATTTTATTTCTTCCAATCTCAGGAATGGTAAATGTTTTGTTCCAAGATTATATCATGCATGATGGAGCTGGTAAATTTTCTTGGTAAGAATTGATAGTAGGGTTTCATGTGTCCATAATGTGAACTTACCATGTTAGGGGTCAAGTTAGAGTGGGATTTCCTTGTTTTTGGAAATGGACCTCTTTGATAGGATTATATATTAAGATTGTATGGTGAATTTTTAAGAACATGTAAATTTATATCAGTAGTGAGTATGTTTACATATTCTAGTAGAAGTATCCATGTTTTTTTATGGAGAATTGGATCTTCATTTGACATGTGATGGGCCTCCACTTCCAAAGATGGGTGACATTATTTATCAGATTTGGTTTCTTCTATTGGAGGATAGTGCTAGTGGTCCAGAAGATGGATTACCGCATGTGGTGGACAAGTTCTTAGAGCTATTCCCATAATACATCTCAGTATTTCTTCTAGAGTGGTATTTTTAGTTCAATATTGTTTCGGAAACAAAAGAGATACCACTTCACTTGTTATATGTGCCTCTGTCATGTTAAGTTAATTAAAGCCACAACTACATGATTTCGAATCCAATGTGTTCATCCATTTAAACAACCCTCCTTGGTTTTCCCTAGTTTTCTAATGACAAATGATAATTGATATCTCCTATTATGAATTGGTTTTTTGAATTCGAATAAGGTGAAAATCAAGAACATATACCATTTTCCTCATATTGATGACTTTTTTATCATATAATGGGTCCAGGTGGTTCTTCACGATCTATTTTCATTCTGGGTATAACCAATTAATAGTTAGAGAGGATGATGTACCAACAACATCCATCAAAATCATGTAATACCACTTTCTCAATTTTGGAAATCCATTTATATTAAAAAAGGATCAAACGTTCTGTATGGTGCTTCTGAACATGGTGTTTGGTCAATATCTTGACTAATTTGTTATGGTTTTTGTGGATGAAAACATGCTCTATTGGATGATTGAGGAGGAGCATGAGCACATTTGAGGATTATACTAGGCAGCATTCAGGATCATCATCAATATGAAATGTTTTCCAAGTGAACCATCTACATTAGGGAGGTGAAGTTTTTAGTGTCCTGTGATATTAGAATGAGGGGTTTAGGGGACCTAGAGAAGATTAGTGATGTGATGTAATGGGATCATCTAATGAATAATTTTGAAATTAGATGTTTTTTGGGACAGGTAGTGTGTTATATGTGGGTTTTTAAGATTTATATCATATTAACTATTCCAAAACGACTCTTCCATTGAAATGGGTAAATTATTAGTAGATTCTAGAGTTTTAATATCCATTTGGGAATATAAAGAGGTGGGTTACCATGACCACTATTTTGATCTTGCCATGATCTGGAATGGGATATATGGTCCATAATGAATCTTCATGCATTATTATTGGATGTGTGTTGAGATAGGATGTGTTTTTGGTGGGGTATGGTTCACACCATCTACTACCACAAGAAAGTAATTACCCCACACATGACATATAGCTATTAAAGTTGATGCATGCCTTAAATACACAATGTGATTATCTTTTTATGGAATAGTTTGTGGTTTATTCTGATCATAAGATCTTGGCCTATATTATTACCCAGATGGATCTAAATTTGATATAGTTTCACTGGATCATGTAACATAAGGGGTTTTATGTTGATATCATCCATACCCAAACCAACAGAAATGTTGTTTAAAATTCATTGTGTTATAATGTTCCAGTGAAATAATTGAATGATTCTAATAATGGGTGGTACTTTTTGGGTATTTTCACAAAATGCATCACAAAAACAAGGAGAAAATTAGAGATTTTTTCTTGGAAAGTGTTCTGTTAACACATTCCCTTATTGAGTTGATTTGGCATGAGCAACCGAGTGATTATTTGTTCTAGCATTATATGTAGATTATTAATGGTGGGTGGTGCATTAAAATTGGTCATTTTCTCCTGATGGATCTTTGTGAATTAGAGATCACATCATGGTGCCATTTTCATTTTGGGAGGTGGTGATGTAAGATATCTACCAGTACGAGGGGGAATTTCATCATGGTTCCACCATGAGGTTTTATGATTTTAGTTAGATGTTCTGGTGTCCAGGTATGATGTGGGATATATATGTCCTTGTTTTATAGTGTAATACATGTCAGCAGGTCAAAAATAAGCACCACAGGCCCTTTAGTTTAATTTATCCACTACCAATTCCTACTTGGAACTGGTATGATATCACCATGGACTTTATTACCGGCCTACTTTGTACACTTAGGGGATTTAATATTGTTTTGGATACAGCACGTAAGATCAATGATAATGTAGTGGTACGATTTGATTTTTCCCAAATTTTCAAGGGACTAGAACTTGAAAATTTTGAAAATGTTAGATCATAAAAGCTAGTGAATCGAAAATAAGATTATATAATTCCCAAAGTGAGTCACTTATTATTCTATGAGTGGATTTCAGAATTGAGAAATCTAGATGTTTATGCTTATAATTTGGGTATATGTGTCAAGTATGGTCATATTACCATATTTAAATGTCACGAATATCATGATTGAATGGAATAAGTTCTGCCGATTGGATTATGATGTTTGTTAAATCCAATAATTTAGGTTGAACTAACATAAATGTCTAATTTTTTTGAGGCATTTTTTCCTCAGCAACATACTACGATGCAATAAGAAAAACGAAAGAAGATGTGGTATTAATTATATGTATACTAGAAAAAGATTCTTACGATTTTTTTGACTCAATGGAACATTTGATATGACATTTGTTTCCAAAAACATAATTTGGAAGTCAGGTATAGTTCCGTTAGATATAACCATTCAAGAGATGCATGTATAAATTGAAGAAAAAAGTAGGTAATAAAGCATCAATTGAAGGCATAATTGCAGAATCTTATTTTTTTAGGGAATTTATTTTTTATACTCTCATTAATGTCAATATGAATATCCCACAAAACACAACCACGTGGGCTGTAACGATGGACATGTTGATGATGAAATGATAAAACAATTATTAGTTTTCAATCATCCTGAACGTGGCTTCGACGGAGTTCATGAATGATGGATTTCAGATGATGAACATTATAGAGCTCATAGATAAATTCATCCCAACTATAATGAAATAAAACCATTTTTAGTATTAGTGATCCTATAACTTTTTTTATAATTTTTTAAATGGTATAGTAATCTTATTTAATTTTCATGTTATATGATAATAATATAAAAAAACCATTTCCTAAAATTAGAGCAGATTTTCTTGAAGAGTGTCATCATTTTTTTTCCTAACAGGCTATAAAAACTAGAACCACAAATTATTTTTGAATTCCCATAAAAAATAAATTTAATACTTGTTATAATGGAAATTATTTTTTGATATATTTGGTATCTCATAATTATGATTAAATTTATAATTGATTGTATATATTGATTTACCCACCAGCCAAAATCATTAAATATTATAATTCATAGGTAGTTAATGGGTTTTTATTTCATACACATGCATATGGGGAATAAAAAACATTAATAATGGTATTCCCTTGAGAGTATCTCATCATATAGAAACTGAAGTTGAAATCTACAGCATGCAGGAAGAAATCATTGAAATGTGATATCTAGGAAAATATTATATAACAATTATTAAATATTAGTGGTTGGATACTGAGAGAGGCTCACAGTCTCATTTGATCCATAAAATCATTTATATTAAATATAAAATAATTCTTACAGTAACTGAGAAATTTTTATTAGTTTATTAAGCACATAATATTTATTATGAAAATTAATGAGCTACTTTAAAAGAGTTGGGTGATTGATGGAGGATAATAAAAATTAAATCTAAAGAGAATTAGTTTAATGAATGTGAATGTGGTTCCACTAAAGTACAATAATTGAAACTTTTTCAAGAGACTTCTCCAAATATATCTCGTTCACGAAGAGACAAATATATAATTGATGAAACCCCATAGTTAATGGATGATTGTGACGATGATGTTAATAATGAGAAAACTAAATTTCAAATTTCAAGAGATGGTGAAATTAAAAATAATATGGAAATTGATGATGTTCAGGAGGATGTTAAAGAAATTTCCATCAACAAATATGAATATGATGATGATGATAGACATTGACACAGTTAAATGATGTTTATAATCATATAAAAAAATATATCTATATTTGATTGTTTTTTTAACTATTTGAAAACAATAATTATTTATTATTTCAGATAGATAATGAACTGTATCGTCTGTTTTTGAAGGTTAATCAACCTTTGGAGGAGCAGGAAGTTAGATCATCTGACCCTTAGACTGATGGCATTCAAGGGATCACTCGGAGGTTGTGTGGTCTTACCCGACTAATGATTCTTGGCCCTATCCCTGAGAGATGTCCATGTCTTGGGTTTGATCCATGAATGCAGTGTTATCTTTACTCGTGTAATATAGATAGTTCTCATTAATTTATTTATATTCAAATTTTTTGATTAATGTTCCTTTTTTTTCACAGCTTAATGAATATTGCTTTTGGAAAAGATATTGAAAAATTGTACAATTATTTTTCTGAAGCATGGGTTTCATGGGATCAGATTCCCATTGATGTTTAGAACCACATGTTGAACTAATGAATGAAATGTAAATAAATAATATTTATTCTGAAATTAATTTAAATAATAAATTAATATTATAAATTATTTATAGTTTTCATGGTATCCCATTGATGAGATCATGTGTGAGCCTATCATGAAGGCGTGATTGAGATATACGCATATGCATTCCACTAAGATTTTCACTATTTGAAAAAGAAAGAAATGGAGAAAGAAGAAATGATAGTGTTTGATGAGACATGTCATCCCCACCAACATGATTATATTTCACTGCAGGTTTGGAAGTATTTTGTACTCATAGGTTGAGTATGTTGTTACAGAGTAGATCATTAGTGGGTCAGAAAAATACGGGGAGACAAGATGTGACACATCAGGTTGGTATTTATACATTCGATATTCATATGGAAGATATTGTAATAATTTATTTTAAATATTTTATATAGTTTTAAATGAAAACAATTTATTTTATAATCATATAGATAATCGCACAAACTGATATTATACTGTACAATTTTTATAGGAGGATGTACAATGATCCATCCACTAGATATATTAGAGGTTATCACTAGCATCATATTGTGTCCAGTATAATTTATTTTTTAGTTTTAAATTTAACTATATATATTATTTTATCTATTTTAAATTCAATTTGAAATTGAAGGAGTAATATGAAGTCACAATGTCTCAGACACATAGTGATAGTTAGGTTGAGACTGATCGTAAGACCAATGGCCACCGATTTGACGAGGTAGCATGGATGCAGATGACCTAGTATGCCTTTTAGAAAGGCCATGTTTTTGGTATCGACTCTCAATTGACCCCTTGGAGTTTTAAGGGCACCGCTGCGATGTCAATATCTAGATCGAGAGGATATCGCAGATAGTCAACATCATATGTATAGTATCAGGAGCTCCAATGAGCTCAGATTTAGAATCTAGAGACTATGTATAGGGAGTAGGAGAAGATGTGTATGTGGGAGCAGTAGTAGAAGGAAGAGTTACTAAGATAGCAGTAACATCAGCCGCAAGCGATGCAAGATGAGATATGATGACGTCGACATTAACAGAACCAGAAGTAGATAGAGTACATGAGACATTCGACTCATAGTTTAGGGATGGATTTCCCTCCACTATATCCTCCACTACCTCGAGCTCTTCTAGACGACCCTCCCCCTCAGTGATGTTTTTTTAATTTTATAATGAAACATTTGAATGTAAATTTATATGAAAAATTAACTATTAAATGTTTTAAATAGTGCATTTTTATATTATTTTGATTATTATAGTGTTTATTATTTATTTAATTTTTTATTATATTTATTATTATATTAAATAATATATTTTTATATTTTTCAAATACTGGTTTTTTATTATATTACAAATATTTATATTTATATTTAATTCACAATAATAATAAAAATAATAATTTATTTAATTATTTTATTTTTAATTTTATTTTTACAAATATAAATAATATTTTTTATTTATATTAATATTATATTACTAAAATTATTAAAAATATTTTATAAATAATTTTATTGTACTAATATAAAAATTATTATTTCATTTAAATTAATATAATATCATTATAAATATTATTTTATTTTTCATTATTTTCCTTATTATTTGTGATGGGCTAGTCGCTTGGAAAAGTATTTTCCATAGGTAGTCAGCCCATCAAAATATGTTTTTTAAAATAAACTCATTGAACCTATTTGAAATGGTACCAAAACCCATTAAAAATGGCCCGTCACAAATAGTTCATTTTCCCAATAGTGTCATTAAATAATCACATTTCATTAAAAAATTGCAAAAATGAAATCACAGTGGATATTCAGAAAATAATATAGAAAACAAGGTTCACAAAAATTCATTTATATCTTAGATATAAATAAAAGGGTCAATTTTTATATTGTAAAATGTAGAAATATATACCAAAATTACAAACTATGAATCACTCAGTGAGGTATGACCACCTAGAGAAAAAGTACATGAGATTAAATATTTAAAAACATCCCTTGAAAGCATAAAAAATCATGAATCCACAAATATATTATGAAAGGAAGAAAAAAACATATAGAACAAACTGTGAGACTAAATAAATAAAAGTGACTATTGGGATCTACACTATAAATTCAATAAAATACATACCATCCCAATTACCTAAAAACACCTTTAAATAATACCCTCGACCATAAATCCAACAATAAAAAATACTAGGAAAACAATACCCCAATCTCTTTAGATAAAAAATGGTGATCGATAGTGAATAATATACCCACAAAACCCACGTTAAAAACATGAGGAATCCACATTCTCTATTGGGAATTCACCAATTATATGGTGGAGTTAAATAAAAATTCATTAATCTAAGTAAGTTAAATTAATATAATAGAATTCTATGGGTACATAAGTGACGAAAAAACCTATGTTTAGATTTATCATGGTATTATCTTATAAAATTTCATTAAAATGAGATAATGGAGTTAGTTAACCAAGAGGTTAAAGGTGATCCATTTAGGGATTTTAAATAGTATGGAGTGAAGTGTGGTTAATTTATAATATAAGGAAAAGAAATAAGAATGGGAGGAAAATTACTATAAATCCTACAGTAAATAACAAAAGGATGCGCTATTTGGTAACCAGTCCAGGGCCTCCATGTTAGTGGTCTGGGTCCACAAATAATCAATAAAATCTCCTAGAAAACCATGGCCACTACTAGGGATTCTTGGTACCCGATGACATCCCTCAGGGTACCCTAATGTCCTAAAACTTGATCGAGCCTCAAAACTCATCTAAAAGAACATCCTCAAATTATTGAAACCACACTTGAATCTGAGAATAAAAATGACCTATCAACCAAACCAAAATTTAAAAATTTCAACAATATAACCTATTCAAAAGTCAACTTAAACACCTAATATCATAAAATCATGGAAACAAGATATTATATGGATTCTCTTAATGTTGATAAATTTATCTTCATCTCATGGGGAGTCCATTCTTTTTTACCTTACATAGGTGGGATGATATACTATTTTATCTAGCTCAAGAATCATGAATTCTATTTTACTATAATATATTCATTCTAATTAGTGTGAGATCATAAAGTGATCTCTAACATATGGGAACAATAATGATGATTAGAATTAGAGGAGAGTTCTCATTAGGGTTTATTATCTAATATTGTAACTTTCCTATTAGAAATAGATTTCCATCATCCTAGCTAACTTTGGACGACATATTTTCACATAAGGAACTATTTTTGTGGGTCATAGTGGATATAATGATCATTTTTCCCTAAAAAATATTTATTATGTTTTTTATGTCAGTAATATAATTTTTATGTTTCTTTTTTCTGTAAATATTATTTATTTAATATAGTAAAAATATTTTTTCTACATATTAGATGATATTAGTATGAGGTACATTAGAGGCCTCATTTCTATGGGATCGTATATGGAAAAATTGATAATTTTTTTAATATTATATCTTAATGATTATTAAACCTACTAAAATGTTCTATAGTGTGTGATATGTTGTGTTTTATTATTGATATCTTTGGTGGTTTTGATATTTATTATTTAATATGTTTGGGGAGTAGTGATGGTGAGAGTATATATTGATGGTTTATAAAGAGTATTACTTCTTGAAGTTATTTTGGAATGTGAATACCTAATTTGGAGTGTAAAATTTGAGTTCAAGATTATATGATTTGGTTGGTGTGGTCTTACTTTATCAAATTTTATTTGTTTCTTATGATTTTTTTAATAAAATCTATGTATTTAACCTATTTTTATCCCCTAAGTAGAGTTTATTACTATGTGTAAGTATGTTTGATAATTATTAAGGACTTTTTTATATCCAAATAGAGTCAATAGAATATTATACCATTGATATGGTGAGATATATACTCTAATTTAAAATTATGGAGATCCCACATGTGTTGTATTGATTCTTATGGAATTATGGGTGCATTTTTGTATCTCTATTTTATGTTATCTTTTTCTGTCAGGGGTGAATATTCATTACCTATGTGAATAACCACCATATTAAGGTAAATGAGGGAGTGACCCAATATCATAGTATAGGAAGAACTATAATATCGCTAGATAAGTTGACTGTAATCCTTACACCACTTATGGATACATATTGAATATAGTGGTAATATTGTATTAAAAATATTAGTAGTGGGTTAGGGTAAAGGAATGTAATCTTGCGTGAATAATACCAATGTGGTTTTCATATTACGTATGTTACTTTTTCTTTGATGATTATGGTAGTTTGAGTTATATTTTTTATATATGTTATGTGATTTGTGGGGGATGATTAAGATGAATATTAGGGTACTTCTAGGGGATATGGAATATTCCATAGAGTTTTATTATTTTTTGGATTATCTTTTACATTCATGTTTAAAGTTGTACAATATAACCACATCAACATATTTTTAATGTTGAGTATGAAACTAATGAGTATGATTTCACTATATCCTATAATCTTATCTGTAATTTTTAGACAATAATTATAATGTTAGTGGTGGGACCTAGTAATCTTATCAGGTTGGATTTACAATTTTGGTACATGATTTTAGTATTTTAATTCCATTATTAAGATATAATTTTATATTTAGGTTTTTTTGTTTTATGGTTATCATAGTTACATTTTTTAGAAAATAGTTCTTGAATACTATTATAGTTCTCTAATATTCATTCATTTTTATACTTGAAAACAATATTTTACTTTTAATTAAATATAATATTTTTCTATCATTTCCTCTCATTTATATCATTATCTTGGATTATTCCGATAAATTCCTCTCATATATGTGTATTATAACATACGTTTTCAAATCCAACCCATGAAAATTATAGGTAGACACAGGTAATCATAGTCCACTTTTCTAATTATATTTTGGCGGGGATAGTAGTTATGATAGGTGCTAAATGAGTTTTGTCATGTTGGTTGTTAAGTATGTTTCATGAAATAGAAAAACGTGGGCATTAATTTTGAGGTATTATAGAATTATAATTAATGTTCAAATGTTTAGTAACAGAGGACAATAAGGTTTTAGGAATAATGGTCCCCTTGTATTCCATGTAAGAGACTAATCAATATTTGATAATTTCTAAGGGATAGTGCACTATCATTATGAAACAATTATTCATAAATATCATTCAACCTATAATTAGAAAAAGACCACGATGATTGTGTGTACTTTTAAAATGAAATCTTTCATGTTATTGACAAGGTAATTAAATTTATTTATAATATCTATATTCATAAGATGTTATTAATTAAGATCCATTGATTTCGATAATGTTATTTCATAGGAATAATATGAGATATGTGTGGAAGGAGGAGGCATAAAATCTTATACTAAATCAATTAATGGATTATCAAATAGTTATCATGGTTGAGGATTTTTATGGCTAAATAATTAGTTCATTTTAAATAGAATTTTTTCCTAATATATTGGATTCATATCTAATATAAACATTTAGTGTTTGATAGAGGAATTTTATATATCATCTCATTGGGTGATTTTTTTTGAATATCATGATATTTTTAATGTGATCTTGTTCAAGGGTGTATCCTTATAGAATTTTATGTTTTATTAATAATAACTAATTAAACATTCTATATAGTGGAATAATTATTTTGAGTATTTTTTAAATTATTTTTTACTGATAACCATTGTAGTTGATTGACAATATAAATTTAACTTTCCACTTCTAGAGAGTACTAGTTGATTGTAAATTAATGTTAGATTTATGAATTTTATTAATCATTTTTTAGATATTCTAAATTTGATGAGTTAGGATTTAAAAATTTAAAGGTGATTCTGTATTCTATTATTCATTGGTAGATAAGTAATAAAAGAAATATTATTTAGGATCTTTTGATTGAGTCCACTAAGATTCTAGATATGTTAATAACTATGGAGAATTATCATATAAATCTATACTATAGTGATTACATTTTATTTTTTCTTCTGATATCTAATTATATAGTGTAGTCATGGTTTTTTCATGATCATGGATTATTGCTTCTGAACTCTTCACAATTATTCTGAATTTTCAATTCAATGGGTTTTTTATGTTAGTCAAGATTCAGTTTAATTACATTATAATAAATTTTGATATGTAAGTTATGGAAAACGTTTATTTTACCTAGGTGAATAACATTATGAAGGGAATGATTGTGGTTTCTATGAATTTTATGATGAAATGAATACTCTATATAATCTATTAATGATATGGTTCTTGGAAATTTTTAATGATTATAGGTGAGTTTGATATATCTCATTATGGTTAATGATCCCAATATATGTCATGATGATGTGTGAGACTGATATTTTTATCCAATGTATTCGAATGAGATGGACTAAACTTAATGGAAGTTACTCAAAGGAGATGTTCATGTTTAATAAATCTATGTAACTCCTATGAGATGATATAGTTAACTAGATGGCAGATACTCTTAATAGACTATTGTAATTTTATTCTATAAGTGATTCCATGATGAAATTATGATGTCCAAAGATAGAAAAATAGTTTATATATTCTTTATAGGATTTTTATTAGTTACATTGAATTGATTTAAAATGGATCACAATTACTGAAACATATAAATATTGTCTTCTATTGAATTTTTATGACATTAATCCTGTATAATGATCAGAGTTTTAGAGAGATTTAATTATTTAATTATACTCATGAACTTTAATTATATTTACATTCCCTTATAATCATCTTATGATCACTGGTGACATTAGATTGGTAATGCCTATGTTTACCATTACAGAGCAATTGAGCCCACCTGAATTATGTTTCCATTTTCCCAAATTTTAAAGAATGATTATATGTAAGTTATGTTTCTAAGGGATTAATATATGGAAAATCATATGAGATATGACAATATCTTATCAGGGAATGAGAAATTATGGGTATAATTAGAAAAATTAACATTTGAATGGAATGATATTGGTTTAGTTCGATAAAGGGGTTTCTCTAATTATCTAAAACTCTAAACATAAATGTTCTTGGGTATGTATGTGACAAAAAATTTCATTTTTACATTTTAATTATGGATTGTTAAAATAAAATCACATTTTTTAGTATTAATGATAGAATTATAGAGAGTATGTTTTTTTAATCTGGACCAATTTTTATATGTTTGGGGTATTAAATTTGGTAATATAGAAAGGGGTTATAAAACATTAAAGGTGAGCATGTTACTGATTCAGGATAATTTTATATTTATGAATACCATCTTGGGTAAAATATTTTATTTTCTATTATAATATTAAATGTATAAATAATCCTATTAAGGTTTAGGTGATGATATTTTAATGTGATTAATTAATTTTTGGGAGATATAATAGATGATGATATATTTAACCCATAAGTATATCATAAAATTTACATTGGGAAGAGCAATTTTAGATTTTTTTAGATATAAGATGAAAGGTAAAAGATAAACTTTGAGGTTAATTCATTATTAAATTTAGTGGTAATTACTGTTAATTGAGATAATTGTAATTTAAATTATAGAATATTTTCATTTTAAAATTTCATATTATTACTGAATCATTAAATATTAATATTTTTTTCTTTAGATAATGGTTAATTCATTTTGGGTATTATATTACCATATACAAAATTTTAATTTAAGTAAAGGAAAAATAAAAAACCTTTCAACTTTTTAAGGATATCATGATATATTACAAGATGATTTTAAAACAATTATAATGAGAGAGATTCATCATTTGAAATATGGCAAGGAATAAATTTGAAAAATTTAAGTGAAAGGATGAAACGTCATTTGTAGATTTTGAGAAATAATGTAATTATATTTTATCATGTTCACATTCATGATGGGAAACTAGTACCTCATCTTTATAAAAATGATATCGAAATTAAAATTTTATCCTTTAAAAATCATTTATGATGAATTGATATTATGTTCTGCCTTTTTTGGAAATTGAAATTTTAATTCAAATATTCTCTCTTTAAAACTTATTCTTATTAAAGATATAATGATACTGAGAATTATTAATATCCCCATTAGAAGTGAATCATCCACTTTGTCTGTATTTTTACCTCCCCATAATGTACTCCGTATTTGGGTGATTAATTATTTGTGAATCTAGGTGAGCAACATTATAATGAGCCTAGCCCGTGCTTCCAGATCTGGTGCTAAAACAGTTTGTGTAATTTATTATAATAAGATGAAATAGAATAATTACACCACATATAACACAAATAAGGACCTTTATCGGCCTACATTTTTTAGATTATAAAAAACTTACGTATGTTTTAGATAAAAAAATATAATATAAAGTGAAAAAAATACACATCATGTGATAATGCTATAAGCGACGTGAATTACTTTGGAAAACTCTATTGGACCTGTGAAAATAGTTTAAATAAAGGGTTGATAAATGAATATTCCCTGCAAGGGGTTTTAAAACCTTTGATAAATCCTTTGAAAAATATTCATTTAAAAATAATTTTGAAATTACATTTAGAATTACCCTTTGAAAACATTATTTGAAATTACTTAAATCTTAGAAATACAATATTACATTAGAAAATACTTATGTTCAAAAATTTCTTTAAACATAATCCAGTGTTTTCCTTAAAATAGTACGTAGGCTTAGGAAAATAAAACACAATTATATGGACACTTGAAATTATAAAGGATTTCTTAGGCTTACCCACTTAGATAAGGATGAGTTCACTCCCCAATAACCTTCCATATTACAACGTTCATGTGCCATATTTTTTGAAATTGTTTTAAGCTTTCTCTACTTATATATATATATATATAAATATAGTCACTAGTGTTTTTAATTTCAAAAACATATCACTACATTCAAATACACTTTCACACTTATATTTATATGTATTAGAATAAATATATAAAGTATCATGTATATCATTTGTCAGGTTTCTACAAGTAAAACCCATTCCATATCGCCTTTACATAAACTGTCCATGCATTTAAACATTATTTAAAGTAATACATTTTCAATACATAAATGATCATAATAAATATTTGAGATTCACACATAATATTATAAAAGAAACATTTTATGTAAAATATCCCAATACTGGAAGAAATCTATTTTCAAAAAAATATCAATAGGAAACCTTTGAATTTAATTTGACAACCAAATTATGAATGAAAGGTATGTCATTATGTATAATCACATGTCCATGACTATATGATAATATAACAACATTATTTTCAATATAACATGATGAAATAATTTTCACATATTTTTATAAACATGGAAATAATATTATAAACATATCAATTAAATATTTCATCCATATATACATATTTTTAATACAACCATTCTCAATCTTCATTTATATATATATATATATATATTACATAACTTGTATAATATATATGTTTATATATCTCCCACTGATATCACTCTAAAGCACATAGACATAGAGTTTAAAAATCAATACTTATATATATATACATATCCATGAAATAAAATCATGTGACTACATATATATATATATATAGATAATGCATTTAAATTATAAAAAAAATAAAATTTAGGAATTAATTATGTATAAAACATGAAAGATTAAATAAATAAATATATAATGAATTCGTATTACAAATTTATAAAATCTCTAATTGATGGTTTTAAAATAAAAGTAATCACTTATGTTAGAACATCAAAACCTGATAATTCAATTTCTTAAAAAAGAATAAAATTATAAGTAAAAACATTTTTAATATGAAACTAAACTATTAGTATCAAAATATTAAAATGATATTTTTAAAACCATCTTATTAAACATAAATTATATTGTTCATAAGAAAATACATATTTTATAAAAGGATACCTTTCATAATTTTTTGAAAAATATAGAATAAAAATTCAGAAATTAATTTAATATTCCATTACCTGAAAAACGAACAACCAAAACAACACTTGGCATGGGTAGAATGTTTCTACCCAACTAATGGAATTGGACCTATGGTAAAAAAGAGAAGGAAATGGGCATTGGCAGTGTTCCTTCCAATAGAAGGAATTCAGTTTTTCTACGCATACAAATATTTACTTATATACTAGTAACAACCAGCATATCCCAGAAGCCTTGTGAAAACAAATAGTGATTTAAAAATGAAGTGAACAATATTTGATATTCGGTTCAAACTTAATAATATAAGAGAAAAAATGTTCAACAAATTTTTGATAATAATATCAAAATAAAAAAACATATATATCATAATAAGACCGAATGGAAGAACAAATATCAAAGGAAAACTAGTATTTGACAAAAGGATTATAGTAAGGTTATTAGTTAAACCATAAATAGTCGAGTGATAATTAAATGAGAAGAAAAAAAGTTCAATATGATGAAAATAGAAACTCTTACCTATCTTTAGTTTAATAAAAATTGAAATTGAATCCCTAGGAATGATTTGAAAATCATGACATGGTTCGGAGACCATGACCAACTCCAGAACCCAAATATCACTCAAATCTCATCGACTCCACTTGGATCCTCCTTGTCGTAAACCCACCCTTGCACAGTCGGGTCCAACACTAGATCTGCAGTCGAACGCATGTCCATACCCCTCACACTAACTTGGTGCGGTAAAGATGGTGGACCTCTGATTCAGTATGAAGCCCTCCTATGCCTCGGTTCCCTCTATAATTAGCCTCCTCCTAGGTAACGATGCACACGAACCCTAAATCAACCCCCTTATTTTTTATGTTTGCTTTATCATTTTTATTCTGATTCTAATTAATAAAAATTCACATCTTAGATATAAATTATCAAACATATATATATATATATATAACTTTGAAAATAATAATTTCTCTTTTAAAAAATAAGAATAATCTTTTAATTATTTTTATTAATTTTATTTATAAATTGAATTTGAATTTAATTATAAAACGAAAAATTAAAAGTAATAATAATTGAATCAAAATTTATTATTAGAAATAAACTATAATTTCATATATATATATATATATAATATTTTTTTAAAAAATAAATATAAATTCATTTAATTAGTTCTTATGTATCTGAAATATTATGTCTCTAGGAATTTTTTCTTTTAAAATATTTTATTAAAAATAATTTTGATAAAAAATGAAATTTTTATTCAAATTATTTTGTTATAAAAATAATAAAATAAATATATTCATATTAAAATTTATATTTTTATTCAAAAAAAAAATAATTTCCATAAAACAATATTTGTTTTTATATTAAAAAAATAAATTATAAACTATAAATCATGAGTAATATTAATTAATTAAAATTGTTGTTTTCAAATATAATTTTAAATGAAAATTGGCTCAATTTTTTTTATTAGGTTTTAGTTATAAATAAATTTATTATATAAAATATTTATATAGTAAAATTATGTTGGAATTCATGGGATGTTACATTATTCCCCCAATAAAAGAATTTTCTTCTTGTAATTAATTTTATTTGACTAAAAATAATTGTGAATGTATATATTTATAATTGATAAAAACAAGAACCACTGGACTACTAGACTCTACCAGTTAGATGACAACATATAATATCCAAATTTTTCTAGACTGTTCCTATGATAAAACTATAACGTCTTGAGCCCGTGCTTCTTGATCTGATGCTAAAACATGCTATATAATTAATTTTTATAATAATAAATTGAATAATTACAAATCATATTACAAATATGAGGAAATTTTCTGGTATAGGTCATGGAGATTAGAAAAACTATATATTTTTATCATTTTAGATGAAAAATAAAATAAATTCAACAAAAGACACGGTGTGTGATAACTTTATAAGGAAATATAATGCCTTTGGATAACTCTACTGGACCTATGAAAAATAGTTTAATATAAGGGGAGTGAATTAAATATGCCTAGTAAGGGGTTTTAAAACCATTTATATATCTCTTTAAATATATTCTTTTGAAATTAATTTCCAAAATACATCTATAAAAATCCTTTTAAAAAATTATTTGAAATTACTTATGGCTTAGAAATACCATATCACTTTAGAAAATACTTACATTCAAAATTTGTTTTAAATATTGGCTAGTTTTTTCTTGAAAACAATATACATTCTTCTAAAAACAAAACACTATTCAATGGCCATAGGAAATGAGGATGGTTGTCTTGGGCCTACCCACTTAGTGAAGGATTTGTTCCCTCCCAAATTAACTTCCATTTTTAAAATGTTTTAATGATAGATTTTATAAAAAAATTATGCTTTCTCTACTTATATATATTTATATATATATATTCAAAGGGATTTTTAATTTTGAAAACATGTCACTGCATTAAAATACACATTTATAATTATGTATAAATATATATGTATAAATATTTGAACTCACATTGTATATCACTTATGATTTTTTCTACAATCAAAATGCATTCCATATCACCATTACATAAATTTTCCATGCATTTAAGATTTAAATAATTTATTAAATTTTTAATTCATAATTTATCAGAATAAATATTTAGGTTTCACACATAATATTATAAAACAATCATTTTATCAAAAATATTTCAAAAGCCTGAAGAAATCCATTTTTTAATAATCTTATATGTAAAAATCTTAATTTAATTTTAAATCATGATTATGAATGAAAGGTATGTCGTTATGCTTATTCGGATAGTAATGAATCTATTCTAATGCGACATCCTTATTTTCAATATAACAGGTTGAAATGTTATGCACATTTTTTAGAAACATCTAAATAAAGTTATAAACATGTCAATTAAACATTTCATCCTTATATACATATGTATGATGAATTTTTTTTTGAGATTTCACGTAAATATTTATATATATACTTCATGAATTTAAATTATAAAAAATATAAATTTGGGAATCACATTGGTATAAAATATGAAATTTTAGATAAATACATATATAATAATTTCATCTTAAAAAATTATAAATTAATTATTTGTATATTTTAAAATAAATGCAATAAATTACCTCAAAACGTAAAAACATGACAATATTAATCCATAAAATAGAACAAAATTGTATTTTAATAAATTTTTAAGAAGAGTATAAACACTTAGTATCAGAAAATAGAAATTAAATTTTTTAAAGCTAGATTTTCTAAAAATAAATTAGATAATTATAAATCCAAGAAATAATTTATAAGATGATCCCTTGCAAAATTTGATATAAAATCAAGAATCAAAATTATGATATTAATTTAATACACTCATACATGAAAAATGAGGAACCAAAACAAACCCTGGCATGGAAAAAAGGTTTCTGCAAGCCTTATAGAATTGTATCAATGGTAATAAAAGAGAAGAAAATGGTCTTGGGTAGTGTTCATTACAACAGAAGGAATTCAGTTCTTCTATTCATACAAAAAATTACTAATACACATGCCATAACAAGAGTATCCCATAAACCTTGTGGAATGAATGGTGATAAAAAATGAAGCGAACACAATTTGAGATTCGATTCATTTCCAAGAACTGAAGAATCCAAAAGGATCATTCAATTTATCATAACAATATCAGAAGACACAAACACATATATGTCATAATCAGAATAAAATAATGGCCCAAAATAAAATAAAAAAAACTATTTAAAAGAATTATTATAGAAAGGTTTTTAATAAAACAATAAATAGTTGAGCGATAACTAAATGAGAAGAAAAAAAAGATAGATACAAAAAATACAGACAACTCCAAAACTATATTATGTTGAATAATAAGAGAAATCTAATCCCATGGCATGATTTGAACTATAGACGTGAGTTGGAGACCCAGACTAGGACTAGAACACTAATCGCAATTGGATACCATCGACACCACTTGGATCCTCCTTGCCAGCAATTGATCCACGCTCGATCGGGTCTTGAGCTAGATCTCTAGTTGAATGCTTGTTTGGACACCTCACCATTTCTTGGTGTGGTGATGATGATAACCCTTATATTCAGCACAAAGTCCTTCTTTGGCTAGGTTCTCTCTACACAGATCCTCCTCCTAGGCCACGATTCACCTAATCCCTAAAACACGATGACTTATTTTTTTTGTTATTTTTATCATTTTTTTAAATCAAATTGATAAAAAATGATATCCTAAATACAAATTTTATAAAAATAATTCAGACATAAGTATATATATATATATTACATTGAAAATGAAAATTTTCCTTTAAAATAAATAATATTGATTTTTTAAAATAATATTAATTCTCTTATTTATAAATAGAATCCGACTTTATTTATAATACCAAAATTTAGAAAGTAATAATAATTGAATCATTCTTTATAATTCAAAATGAATTGATGTTTCATATATATATATATATATACATAACCTATTTTTGGGAAACAAAATTTATAAATTAATTTAATGATTCATTATTTATATGATATATAATTTCTTTAGTAATTTATTTATTTTAAATATTTTATTAAAATATATATTTTTCTTAAAAAATAATTTCTATAAGGTAATATTTGTTTCAAGATTAATAAAAACAAATTTGTAAACTATAAATAATGAGTATAATTAATTAATTAAAACTCTTTTTTTCCATATTATTTTCAAGTAAAATTCTCTTATAAAATTCATTAATTAGTTTTATTTATAAATAAATCCATTTAATAAAATATTTATATAATAAAATAATGTTAGAGAACCAAGGATGTTATACTCATATTTTCATATTACTCTATTGAGAATTATGATTTATTATGCCAATTTTCGATATCGATTTTTAACAATGGAAAATTTTAAAATAAAAAATGTTTTTTATTTGATGAAATTATGATTATCTTACTCTCCATGTAATTTATTTTAAAAATGTTTTAAAAAACTTTTATTAGACCTAAGACAAAATGGAGAGCATAAAATTTCATTAAGAAAGTAGAATGTAAGAACCTAATATTTTAGTTCTTATTTTCTAAATGAATACTATGTTCGATTGTTTGTACCTCACACAACACCTACCAAAGAATAATCCCACCATTATTATTAAAATATGGTTATTATAACATAGTTATTAATTCAACATGTATGAATCATAGTAACCAAATTTTTGAAAATATAATAAAAAGATTTATTTATTTATATATATTGATTAGTTAATAGGATATAAGTATATAATCTTTAATGGTAGGAATAAAAGAATATATGCTTAAGTATAGTTAAAGGGTTATTTTTTATAATATACGTTTTGATGTATATATTTTATTTTAGTTTAAAAACTAAATTTACAAATTATAGAAATTTTATTTTATAATATTTGAACTATGTTTTAAATATTCATATCAAAATAATATTTGTATAAATTTTTATATTTTGTTGGAAAGATATAATTTATAATACCTGTAAAAAATTACTATTATTTAAAAAATATCATTTATTTATTTTTAAATAAAGTAAATATAAATTATCATTATACTTTATATATTATTAGATTTAAATAATTTTCAATTTATTTCATTTAATTCCATGGGGCTCCTCATTATAGTTTATATAAGTATAAAATTATTTTTACACTCAAAAAGACATTTTTCTAAAAATGGGTTTTCATTATAATTTGTTATGTTATATCAAATGTAATATTTACCACTTATAGAATTTAAATACATTAAAATGGATTATATATTGGGAATCATCGTGTTCATATTTGATTATATGTTTAATTTCATTTAGATTTATAATGAATAATAACCACTATAAATTCTAATCACAATGGTAAGGGGTGTGATGGGTGAATTAGGATTAAAAATTATTATAAGGGCTTAAAATATAATAAAAATTTTTATTGGACAATATTTTTGCCTATATCACATTTTCTTATAAAATTCCTTAATCCAGTTCAATTTTACATTTATGGACACAATTATTGTATTTTATATAATGAATAATTATGAAATTTTACTCTCTTATAATTATTTTGATTTCTAGACGTAGATATAGATAAAAAATATATATGAATGAATATATATTATTAAATTTATTAATAATAATATGTATTTATGATATGAATTTATTTTCAAATATTTTTCATGGTAAAATTATAAAAAATGTTTATGAAAAACCAATGTTTAGTTTCTTTAAGCTCTAGAGAAATCAATTAAAAGATTTTAAAATCATTAAAAGTAATATATTTTTGACGTATTATGGTGCTCCATAAATTTCATGGATAAGGAAAATTTATTAGTGATGTTTAAAGTATTAATATTTTTACATCATTTTTTATTATTTTTTTTATAATGAAAATATTAGAATAGTCCTGAAAATGACTTTAAATGATATTTAATGTTTGGAAATTATTACCAAATATTTAAAAAATTAATATATTATTATTTTTCAAATTAATGGAAAATTTTTATTATATAAATTATTTTCCACTTATTATCCACTATTTATTTTAGAATAAATACGAGACCCTCAAAATGTTTTTTTTCAAGAAAAAAATATTGATTTATCCTATAAAAGGGACTTCAAATATCCATTTTAAAGAAAATAGTGATTTTTGATTTATCTCAAAGATTTAAAAAAATTCATATTTATACATCTAATTAAAATTCCATATGATCAGGTATTGATCAAAATTTTCATCTAAAAGGAATTATGTTCAATTGAAATGTGTCGTCGCAATGAAGGAGGTAATGATATCCAATCCACATTCTCAATTCTTAATTGTGATTATTTATGTAGAAAATATATGAAGGGTTCACATATATTGTTTACATGATTTCATTAATATTTTAAAGTCATATATTTAATAAATTACTGAAGTGGAATAACTATTTTACCTATAACCAAACCCTTCTCCATGATCCATCATTGTGTAAAAATACATGTTTTTCCCAGATGACCCTTTTATTTAAAATTAACGGATTCATTTGTCAATAATTGAAGTAAAAATCAAAAATTTATCCTGAATTTTTTTATTATCAAATTTATTTTTTAAAAATTACATATTCTATATCTTTATATTTATTTTAAACAATTTTACAAAACATAACCTTTATTTAGGGTTTTACACAACCTCAAGATGAGGTTTTTAAAAAATTAAGACTTTCATGGGTATTCATAACAATTTATTTTATGATTAAATTTGATATAAATATAAAAAAATATTTTTTATGATTATTATCTAATGTTAAATTATCTATTATAATAGTGAAAGTAAATGTAAACAAATATTGTAATTTTTAAACATAAAAAGGAGGCTTGTTAATGATTGTTTTTGAGAATTTACCAATTCAATGTCCAATTAATATTAAAAAATTATAAAATATTTATGGATCCCATTCCTTGAATATTTTAATGTATATAAAACCATGTAACTATCACCGTTGACTATTATAAATATGAATAATCTTCATAGAGATTATGAATTAAAAATCACCAAAACCACCCATATGAACAATAATGATTTAGTAAATGAATAAAACATGATAAAAATTGATAATAACAATCTAATAACCGTGAAATATGATGTGAATTAATTTCATCATTAATATTTTTATATTATTCAAGATGGTAGTGAATGTGTGAGTAAATCTAGGACTAGGAGAAAGAGGTTTCATTATCAATTTTCATTCAATGGTTTAAAACAATTTCTAATTAAATAAGTTTTTTCAAAATCATATGTCAAATTACCAATTTTTATATAATGTTTTGTTTAAATTTTTTTATTTTTTGTTTTAATTATTTAATCCTAATCACTTTTTTGATTTATTCTCATATAAAAGATATGATCATGGTAAGGATTTATCATCTCAATCTTATTCCTTTGGAGACATCAATCAAAATATGCATATATTTCAATTTATATGGAATATATGATACCTACTAGAATATTATATGATGAATAAATTATTTATCATTATATTTAATATTACATTATATGTTATATCTTCCATGATTTTTTAATTCAAATATTATAAATATTACAAGCGGTCTCTTTATAACAATCTCAGTTTCATGAGACATGTTTCATGTAGTGCACTGTCAGTTCTTTATTATAGTATATTTAATACACGTTGAATATATTTTGGAATATTATTTCATGTAATATGTGTTATTCAGATATACATGCCTTATTCTATCATTCAGTTCCATTTGGTTTTGAATTTTACCAATGTCAAAAGTGTTTTGTCAGCTGAAATTGAAATATGTCCAATTCTCTTCAGTTATATTATATTTTGTGGAGTACATAATTCAAATTAATTTCATTCATGATAATTTTTTATATAATAATGGGGTTTTTGAGGTAAATTTATGATTTTATTTTAACATAGTTTCGATTCCAAAATTTAAAAAATAGTTAAAAAAATAGCAATTTAACAGTTTTGAATTTTTTAAGCGCACAATTTCTCCTCTATTATATTATTTTTATAATTATTTTATTTAATAAACATAAATTATTTCGTAATGTTTTATCCATGTGTTTTTATGGTCAATTAAAAAACATTTACTGAAATTTAGTAACATTTCAGACATGGGTCCTTTACACTCTCTTTACAAAAGATTAAAAATAATGTTTTTAATATTTAGAACATTAATGACTTTTCATAACATATTTATTGTTATTATTTGTAAATAGTATTATAAAATTTAATGTAATTTTTAAAATAAAACAATTTTAATATTTTTTCTTTAATTTTTAGTTTTTAAAGGTTTCCAAAATGAAAAGGGTATTTGTTCTTACATTCAAAATTATACTTCTAAATTATTATACAAAATATGTATACATATAATTTTTACATTCTAAGAGATTTAAAATATTCACTTAGGATAATATCTAATGATACCACAACACCTTTTCTCAGAATGGCATATGATAGTTTTCCAAAGAAAATTATTTTGAAACCTATTTCTTTTCCATTGGTTAATCACATTATGAAAGGAATAACTGCTATTTCTATGAGTTTATAATGAAATTAAACCTCTATGTAATTTATCAATTTCATGGTTCTTTTTGACTTTTGATGAATATGGGTGAGATTGATATAACTCACAATGATAGGTAAACCCGATATAACTCATGATAACATGTGGGATCGATATAACACTCCAATGCATTGGGTAATGTTCTAGTGTTAATAAGAATGAATTTAAAAATGATATATAATAGATTTTACTAAATAAATATAAATCTAATTATATTATAGGGTTAATTAAAGGCTAGTAATTCTTACATTAATATTATAATTATCAATTACAACTTATTATAGGATGAAAGTATGATACACTAAGATACCAACAGCATCTCTCTATAATTTTCATTACATATAATAGCTAGTTTTAATGAGATTTATAAAAAAATATATTTTATGAAATACGACACAATAAATTAATTTTCTTTATTTGATATTTAACGATACATGCAACATCGAGGTTAAATGATCCATTATATACTATCAAAATATCATTATATAATGGTTATAACCAAGATTTTTTAATGGTGGGTATGAAAATGATTAAATAATTCATAAAAAACACAAGATTTTATAAAAATGACATTAATTAATTTTTAGTCAATTATTTATAAATGAAAAAAATCCTTTGAGAGTGAAATAGTTTTTTTTGAAAAACCCTTTTTTGGTGTTCTACGTATTTTTATCTCAATAAATTAAACTAATAACTATTTTTGAATTATTTTAATGAAATATAAAATTTATATTCAATAATATTTTATATAATTTATCTAATATATATTCATACTTATAAGATAATAATAAATCCAGTTTTCCAGTTGAAATATATTTTTCTAAAAAATTATTTTCATCACATTTTTCATTATTATTTTAAAATTATTTTATGAACCATAAAAAATTATTTTGATAAAATGGATTCCATATTTGGAGTCATCGGGTTAAAATTTTGTAAATAGAGAATTTTTTAGTCATTATAATAAGTAACCTTGGTTAAATTTATCACCTTTGTATAGGGGAAATCTTGTTAATACTGGTTAAAAATGATTGATAATACCATAATTTTTCATCCAAATTGTTTTTGGAACAAATTAATTATTTCATTATCCCTATATGACATAATTTGATTTTTTTAATGGGAAGTTGTCCATGAAAATGACATATAGAATATATAATGTATTGAAAATTATAAAATGATACTATCTTACTTTTAAATATCAAACATGTTTCCTCACAGGGACAAAGGAAAGATAAAAATGAATCTGGATTTACATTTTTTGAATAATAAAATTATTTTTATTATTAAAATTTATATCTAATTTTTAGTTTTTATATAACTATCTTATATGATCATGCAACACTGATAAATTATTATTTCAATTAATAAAAAATCAATATGTTTAAAATATTAAATGTGATGTAATTTGAGTACAATATAGTATTAAAATAATTTTATAGATTAATATGATACAATATTGTTATATAAACTATTAGATTTAAATTTAAACCATATTTTTAGTTTCTTTTAAGTGAAATTAAATTAATAGAATCAAAATTGACCTTAATGAAAATTTACAAAATGAATATATTATTAAATTATTCTAAAATCATTAAAATATTTAATGAGGACAAGAAGGATAATATTATTTTAAAATATCATCCCTAGTAATTTTATGGGAATGTTTAATCCTTATAATTAAAATTATAACCCTTTAAGTTTTTTAAATACATTTCCATAGTTAAGGTTAAAATATGATAACTAAGGGGTTAAACCAAAATAAACAGTGTCAAACACCACTTTAGCCTCTGTAATATTCATTTTTTAAAGGGATTTAATCCTAATAATACCATATCTAATTATAAATACAATTTGGAATAATTTTTCTTGATAATGAGTTTATTATATTTTATTGTTTTATGAAACACCAAGACTGCCCCTCCCCTCAATTATTAAAGGGACCCCTCCTTCCCCTTCTTCATAGCACTTGGATCTTTTAGGGATGCCCAAGACATAGAAAATTATCTTATTAAATCTACTAGAAAAATTATATTGGTTCTATTATTCCAAAAAAAACAATCCTATGTTCTTCAAGAGGTGATATAAAAGGAGTTTTCTCTTAGATATCATAATCTCCATAACATGTAACTTAATTTTTAATTCAGTTTTATCTCCTGAATTTCTATGGTATTTATCATATATTAATAAATTATTTATAAATTATTTACTAAATTGTTAGTAATATTATGAAAACACCATTTATACCATCTTTCTCAACATATGTTATGTAAAATTATTTCATATGCATACTTACGACTTACCATCACCATATAGAGATAGAATTAATTTTTTATAACCACCATTAATGGATGGTTATCATGATGGATTTAATGTTAATATAAGATATTTTTCCTTCAATTATTATTATTTAATTATTATATCATATGTATATTCTTATGTTACAAACTATTTGAAAACGATTTCATTGCTCATGCTTATGTGTGTACTACCACCTCCACGAGGGGATGTAATTAATTTTAAGACATTTTATTACATTGTTAGTAATATGGAATAATTTTATCAACATATATTGTGAATATGAAATAATAATTATTTTTAATGGTGAATTAATATTATCCTTTATTTAATTCCAACTATAAAAAAAATTGAATACAATATTCATTCGTATGCACATCATGCCATCACAATATACGGTGTAATTCATTTTCCAATATATAGATTTTATAGATGAAAATAAATAATATATATATATATATACATAATGAATATATATGATACTTATATCTTGATTGAAATTATTGAAATTATTTAGCCTTGACAATAGTACAAGTACCAAGACTATAGAACCGAAACATACATGATAAATGAAACTGTTATTTTCCAAAACATTGATTCTAATATCAAACTGTTAATAAATTAGTGATAAGGAAAAACTATTATATCATATATATTATAATATATATGATTATTTTTCATGTATAAAAGTAAAATAAGTCAATATTTTTATAATTAAGGTTCATTGATGTTAAATGAAAGGTGATATTTGAGGCGAGATATTTTAATCTCACATTTATTTTTTTGAGACACATCCCATATTCACTAGTTGATTAATTTATGTGGTATATATAATACCAATTAATGTATATAATGAATATTATTATGAATATGAAATATATTTACAATTCCATATAATGTTATTTCATTCATGTGTATTATGAATCAAATGTTACCAATGATGTAAAAGTTTATGCTATAATCTCAATTTTTATCAAGAATTTTTATTATTATCTTATAGATGATAAAATTTCCAAATGAACCCATACAGAAAAAAATTAATGTTCTTATCATATGTTTATTTCTATAGAAGTCATTTTTTACATTAATTTTACTTTTTTTCAATACTTAAAAGACTAAAATTATGTTTTAAGGAAAATAATCATTATTTTTCTTTTCGATCAAAAAATAACTTTCTTTCATATCTATATTTTCTAAAATAGATTTCAAAATTTTTTTAGAATATAATATGATTATTTAAATTCGTTTTAGCCATGTTATAATTTAAAAAATGGACTAAAATTATCCTTTTTATCATTTTCTGAATGGTGTATGTTTTTTACTTTTTACAAAAATGTGAAATTAATGTTTTCAATTAACATATATGACATGATCGAAACATAAATATTTTACAATTAATGAATAAAATAAATATTAGAATACATTATTATAATGATATTTTTAATGAAAATATGTACTCATTATCTTATTTTACTTATTAGTTTTTCAAATGTTATTTTTAAAGGGGAATGTATAATTTTCTCAACAATTATTAATGGTCTTGTAATGGTATTTCTATTCATAAAAATATTATGTCAGTTATGATTTAATAAATATATGATCTATGTATAAAATCATACTTATTTTGTTGGATGGTTTTTGTTTATTATGATAATATTTTTATGAAGCCCATTCCTTCTCTAGGGGTTATGCTATGATGAAATGATGGAATCTCTACAAAACTTATTTATTTTCGATAGGTTATACTACTATAAAATATTTAGGAAAAAAATTATTTTCTGAGGTTTTGATATAATGAATGTTTTATTATATTTTGGTACACATATATATGATTTTAAATATGTGATGGGTGGGACTGGAATTATATAGCCCACCAATGTGTTGGGTAAATATATATATTTCTGTATATAACAATGAGAAATAGGGAAATGTGATTGAATGATATTGGGAATCAAGTCAATTTTCTTGATCTATTATATACAACAACTAAATTTACTTGGTCCAATATGGGAAATAGTTTCTCCATAAATATTTTTTATAATTTTATGGTCTTGGTAGTTAACATTGACATTCGAAATAATTTCTATACATATGCTGGTGCCATGTTTTTTAAATGAAATTATGGTTCATGATTGATTAATTATGACTTCAAATTCTTATGAATAATTTATCCTGATATGATAAATATTTATATCGGGACTCATATTTAGGATCTGTGAAAGATTAGGTATGAAATATCTATATATTATCATGATCTCATACCCTTATTCTTATAATATGATTTCATATGACCACTGATTGATATCTCTCATGTTTACCCTTACTGCATATTTTATCTCACCCTTTCTTATATCACCTTTCACCATGTTACGTTGAATGGTTTATATTGGTAATGTCTATGAAGAGAAATTTTTGGGATGATCGTTGTATGATATGTTTAATATCATTCATTAAATAAAAATATTGTTTATACTTTCTAAAAATACACTTAACATTTACGGTGCTCTGGTGTGTGTTTGTGAAATGTATTGAATATTCATCAAAAAGATATAGTGTTTATGTATGAAAATAATGAGTTTATATAGTTGTTATTAAAGGATAATTTTACTCAATCTTTAGAAATTTGGATTAAAAATGTTGGTAAAACCCTTGGGTTAGGTATAATAAAATGATATAATCTTAACATTTTTGGAAATGAACATGGATAACCTAGGTTAATCATATGATACCATATATTTAGAATAAGGTGTTGTGATTTAATTATCCAAGGACTTATATTTTCAGATTATGTGGTAGATCCCTCAGATTATTATAGCATGATGCTTACACTTTTATTTTTGTTTTTATTCAATGAATTGAAATAAATGAAATCCTGTTAATTATGAATTTGATGTATAATTCAATGATTTTCCTTTAAGGAGACCAAATGTTATTAGATATGGAATGTCAAATCACATTGATATACCCACACAACATTATTAATATTTGAATCATGAAAAAATTAAAAATGTGTTGTGGATGGAACAAAATTATTTTGAGTCCTACCTAAGGAAACTTCCACTATATTTTTCTGGTTACATTAATCCAATATGTTCTCAATGATGGATCAACACCAATGAAAAAATATTTTCAATTCACTAGTTTTCATGGAATGAAAAATTAATTTTTGTTATGTATTGTTTTCGAGGTGAAGTAGATCAACAGATAACTCTAATAAAAAAATTTATCAACTAGAAAAAACTTAATCTATGGAGTGGGGTGACATTAATATCATGTTTTTCAATAGTAACTTTTATATTATTTGTTTTATGGAAATTTAGAAGTGATTCCTTGAGATAACATAAAAGGATGATGAATCTATTAGTACATATGTGGAAAATTTTACATGACATTCAAGGTACAATTATTGTATTATCATCGAAACAGAATATAAGTTTGATCAATTCCTCAATGTCTTAATGACAAGCCTTCTAAAGGAATTATCCAAAAGAGATTTTTTTAGATACAATGAATGCACATGATGAGATATCAATGTGAAAAAGGAAATTCTATATTCCAATCATTCCCATAGTTTTAATATGAAAATGAAGATCAATTATAATGAAAGGATGAATAAATCACGTGGTGGAAAACATTACAGGAATCTAAATTCAATAAATGTGGGAAAACATCAGGTGAATTTGTTGAATTGAACTAAATGGTTCCTTAAATGTGTATGTGTGGGATATATATCCCACGATTTTTTAAAGGGGATGAGTAGGCCATTTATTTTTATTCATGAAAAGATGAATCCAAATAATGCCCCACACACACATTAAAAATTAAAATTCACGGAATATTGGGATTATACCAACTGGTACATGAATATAAATGTTTTGGATGATTATAATCAATGAATTTTTAAGACCAAATAAAAATGGAAAAATAATGTGACCAAAACATTTGTAGTTGGTTAGAAGATTGATTTTACGAAGGGTATAGTTATTGTACACTCTTGAATAATAATATATTATTTTATTTTGACAATTCACAAACATATATATGTAATAGATTTTCAAATGATGCAGAATTACCATCTTAATGAATTGATATTACGTTAAAAGTGAAAACTAATATTGGTATGAAGAGGGAATATTTTTTCCAAAGTTATGATCTAATTTATTTTTTCAGGAATGTAATTCCCAAAAATCATGTGATTCAACATTTAAATGATATTGATTTTTATATGAATGTATTGGATTAGTTAATATATAGCACATATCAATTTGTAATGAAGGGAAGAAAAATATTTCATTCCCATTGAACCCATTCTCAATTATTAGTGTGATAATAAATATAAATTTTTTATAGTAATCATATCCATTATATAGGTCTTGATTCCTAATAAATATGAATTTTTATCTTAGATGGTTGGGGATGAACTCAACATTGTAGATATTCCTCTCTTCCGTGAGTTTGTTTATGTCTTTATAAAATAATTCCATAGTATTACAAAAAATCAAGTTGTAGTGTTTCAATGGAACTACTACCTAGTTCTAAAACTATTTCAAAGACTCTATATAGAATATCCCTAATTGAGATACAATAATTAAATAAGAAACTATAGGATAATCTTGAAAAGGGATTACCGCAGACAAGAGTTTCACCATGGGGTGCACCTGTCCTTTTTATTATGAATAATGATGGATTGATGTGACTCTACCTTGAATATCAAGAGAAGAACAAGATCAAAATGAACAAAAAGTATCCTCTACCCTATATTATTAACTTGTTTGATCGAGTAAACAATGTTAAATTTTTTTACATGATTGAACTTCATTCTGTATATCATCAATTATGGTCCAAGAAGGAGGATATACCCATGATGACATTTTTCACAAGGTATGGACACTATGAATTAATAGTGACACCATATGGTCTTACTAATTATAATAATATATTTAGGTATATAATGAATGTTTTCCATAGGTATTCCCTTGATATGTTTGTGTTAGATTATGAATAACATGAGGATAATTTTATAATTTTAGTGAAGAACTAAAAGAGGTAGAATATTTATGAAAATGTAACCAATTGTGATTTTTTTCTTTATAATGTTTCACTATGAGGTCATATAATATTATATGAAGGTATATTAATGGATCTTTAAAAATAAAAATATCATTAAATGGAATATACCAACAATGATAATAGGGATATGTAGTTTTCATTGGTTGGATGGGTAATTCAAATTCTTTGTGATAAATTTTTGGAAAATATCATTTCCACTCACTCATTTTACTTGGATGAGATTTGAGATATTATGGATAGATGAACATGAAGAAAACTTCAATTATTTGAAGTGATGGTTTGTCAGTGCACCTATTTTGACAATACCATATTTCAAATAATTGGTTTTGATCACTTGTGATGTATCAAACAGGAGACCCATTTGTATCTTAATGTAGAATGATATAGGGTTAATTTATACCTCTGGAAAATTTAAAACAGATTGGAAACATTACTTGATCAATTATTTTGATCTTGAAGTGGTAATTGTTTATGTTTAAGATATGGGGGAGTTATCATTATTGTAAAATTTGGGAAATATATACACATCATAAAAGATTGAAGTATAAATTCAGATATGAAGTGTTGAACAGGAACCAGAGAAGGTGCTTTGAGATAATTAAATATAATGATTTCTCAATAAATTACCATACTATGGAAATGAATAAGGTTATTGATGCTTTAATATAAATGGATCAGGAGAGCCTATATATGAAGATAATGAAAGAGATGCTGTATTTGTGGATTTAGAATGCATTGATATTGAAATTTTAATTAAAGGCTACATATGTTATCTTTTTACAATTATCATTCAACCATCTATCCATGTGTTGATTAAATATTCAAATATGTAAGATATAAAACAGGTGAAGAAATTCATAAATGATGCTATGTTCATCATTGAATGTGAGGGAATGATACTGTTTAGGAGCAATGTATGGGTTCCATAAATACATTACCGAAAGAAGGATCTATTGGATGAAGCTCATAGTTTAGAATTTATTATTAATCACGAAAGTAAATAAAATTTATAGAGACCTATAAATATTCTTTTGGTGGGATAACATAAAGAGAGATATTGTATTTTATGCATCTCGATCCTTGGTTACTCTGTATATTATGATTGATAAACAAAAGAATAATGGGCCGTTTCAAAGATTACCCATACTATAATATAAATGGGGAAACATCGCGATGAGATTTTTCATTAAGCTTCCAAAAAAATAAAAGTAATGAAAATGAAATTTGGATTGAATGTGATCACCATAAAATTTCAACACACTTCATTTCCATCAGATAATACTTATATCATGATCATTGTTATATATTATGCATTATGTTTGTGGAAAGGTTTCTTTTTGTAACACATTTTGATGTATTTGATCGGGATCCAAGGATTAACTCTTCTTTTTGAAAGATTATTTAATAGGATCTTAATAAAATGTTGAGTTTTATTGCTTCATATTAACCAAAAATATATTGTTAGTATGAGAAAACCATGGAAATTCAAGAATACATGTTGAAACATTACTCTATAAAATTACATGGTGGTACGGAGCATCACCTCTCATTGGTGGAATTATATTGAAATAGAAGATTTCATTGAGCATTGAGATTGAAACACATAATAACCTTTATGATAGTAAGTTCAAATATATTACATGTTGCGATGAAGTTTGAGAGGGAAATCTATGGGGACCGTAGATAACTTGAGAAACAGCTGATAAGGCTAGAGTTATTCAACAACATATAATGTTTATACAAAATCAATTAAAAATTTATACTAATAATCATTGATGAGATATAGAGTTTAAAGTAGGTTATAATGTATTCCTATTAATATATAATTGAAAAAATGTTCTGCTGTTTTAAAGAATGGATTTTTTATCCCTAAATATTCTATTCACATAAATATTTTTTATCATATCCAGACAATAGCTTATTGATTGGATCTTCTATTGAGTTTCTCTCTAGTTCATTATGTGTTCGATATCTCTCCTAAAGATGTTTTTACATGATCCTTCACATATTATAAAATGGGTTTACTATTAGAGTATGATATTTTTTTTGAATAACAACTTGGAAAGATTAATTATCATACAGTTAAGGTTCAATGGAACAATACTACTAGCCATGTCAATGTAATATGGCGAAACCACATATTTGAAGAAGATACATGGGAATATGAGGATGTGATGTTGTAGAGGTATCCTCATCTGTTTGAATTAGAGTGAAAATTTTCAAAGAAACATTCATTTGAAGGGTTTACAATTAAACATCTAGCTATTTTTTGATTTACTTCTTGATAAATAAATTTTATTTATATTATAGCTTCGGTTACACAAAACATCGATTTTAATCAAACTATAATGTACTATTAAAATTTTACTAAATATAATTTATCACATAGACTTTAGATTATAAGGTAGGAATAGGATAAACTGAATTATGAAAAAGTAATGATTTATATGTGAATTAAATTAAATCATTAGTTTTCGATTGACTTGAAATGAAAAACAAATTGGGAGAAAATGTGTTGAATTTTTCAAAAATATTTTTATATGCATCACGTATTTTCTCTAAAAAAATAAATTATTCACTATCGGTGAATTATTTTAATGAAATATAAATTTAATATATTCGTAAAATGTTATATCATTTATCTAATATTATTTTCTAGACCAAAGAAATGAATAAATCTTATTTAATGATTAAAAATGTATTTTTCAAAAAAGGGTTTTCATCAAATTTTTCATGTTTATTTTATAATTACTATAATCCAATTATATAAATTAAATTTGATAAAATAGATTTAATATTTGAAATTAGGGTGTTAGAATGTTAGAAAGTGGTCTTTTTTATTATTTGGAACTAAGAATAGTAAATTAGACAAAATTTATCACCTCTATAGAGGGTAAATTAGGTAAATATATTTTAAATCGTAGAAATAAGGGAATATTTTGTAATCCTTATTATTATTGGAGGAATTTAATTTTCCCCTAATCACATTATTCTTGATTTTGTTTGGTTTAATGGGAACATTTCCATGAAAAATACATTTATAATATTTAAAACCTAGAAAAATACAAAATATCACTCTCCTACTGATAAGTATATATTATGTTTCTACATAGGTGAAATGGATATTTATGAATGAATATAAAATTATATATTGATATTAAATAATTTATTATCATCATATAAATTTCATCAAATTTTTTTCAGTATATAATTACTTTAATGCTCATTCCATGTTGACACAATATTATATAAATTAATAGAAAAATATTGTGTAAATTTTAAAAAATATTAAAAATATACAATTTTATTTACATATAGTATTAAATGAATTTTATGGATAAATATTCATTATTAGTTTAGTTTTAATGGATTGTATTCAAATTAAAACCCTGTCCTTATATATTTAACTCAAATAATATGAAAAGACACAAAATTTACATTAATGATATTTTATGAAGATAACAGTTTATTATGTTATTTAAAAATCATAAATATTACGAATGAATAAAATGAGGATACTATTTGTTAAAAAATTCTATATATTTTTAATTTATGAGGAAATTGTCTCCTTATATCTAATATTATAATCCTTTAAGTGTGAAAAATACGTTACTGAGGTATATTCCAAAATAAGTTAACAAAGAGGATAAACCAAAATATAATGCTTAAAACATATATTAAAAATGTATAAATTTTATTTTTTTCTATAATTTAAACCCCATAATACCTTATAATTGAATCCACTTCCATTAGGAAGAATGTTTCTAGACAATATAATTATTATTTTTCAATCTTTTAATAAATCACAATAGCGCCCTAACCCAAAATATTTAAAGGACACCCCAAAAATATCTTCTTCCCACCACATAGATCCTTATAGATAGAAAGAAAACTTCCAAATTATATTATTTAATCTCTTAGACACATTATGGAGGTGATGGTATTCCCAAAATACCAAACCTATAGTCATCTAGAGGAGATATAATGGAGTTGTTTCAAATATGAGGTAATCGTCAAAACCAACCACTTCATATTTAATTAATCTTCTACCTCCTATAAATATATTTTATTTATAATAAATTAATAACTATATTATCATAAATATAATAAAATTTTATTATGTTTATTGACCCACCATTATCCCCCTTCTTTCTAATCATACAAGAGGTTAAAATATCGATCGTCTATATATATGGCTTACCATCTCCAGGAAGAAATAAAATTCATTCTCATCAAAATATTTCATGTATTTTTATCATGATTAGTATAATATCTATATATAATATTTCTGAAATAATTATTTTTCATTAATTATAATAACATATCTAACTTTTTTTCCATCCGAATAGTTTTAAAACAATAACGTCGTGCGTGCGTATGTGATTACAGCCACAACCCAAAAGTGATGTGATTCATTTTTCATACCTAATTTACGTGGATCATAATAAGGATAGATTCTATGAATATATAATATTTATATTATATAATATCTATAATTAAAAGTTTAATTATTAGTTACATTTATTTTTCTCTATCCATTTAAAAATGAAAATTGTGCTCATGCGTACATATGGGCTTCCGTCTCGAGGAATGTTGTAATTAATCTTTCTCTACATTTCATTTATGGATGAATACAAATATTTAAATTATATTATTATATATTATATTTAAATCTAGATTTAAATTCTTAAAATTATTTAATCATGATCATAGACAAAGGACCTAGACACCCAAATGAAAACATACGTATCAAACGAAGCAATTATCACACCGAATAGCGATTTTACTACAAAATGTTAAAACATTAGTGATAAGATGGAATTAGTAAATTATAAATGGAATTATATTTATGATTATGGTTATTTAATAAATTAATAATTAATATATATTTATTATAAAATATTTCTTAATATGTGTGACAAAAGGTGAGACTATAGGTATGGGATTTTCGTCTCGCATTTATTTTTGTGAGACACAATCCATATCCACCACCTTTTTCCTTTTTGGGATATATATAATGAACATGAATTTAATTTATGATTATTTTAAATAATTTTATGTATATTAAAAAATTAATCTAATATTATATCTTTCATGGGTCATTTGATTCAAATGTTAGCAAAACGGTAAGGGATTAATGTCATAATCTTAATGTTTATCATGATTTTTTTTATTTTTTTAAAATGATAAATTTTAATAATATAACCATAAGTAACCTAATTAATTTTCTATTCCTTTGTTTATTTCTGTATAATACATTTCCTCCTTTTATTTTCCTCTCTTTACTTACTCAATATAATAGAAATATTTTTTTAATTAAAATGAACATTATTTTTTCCTCTTACACTATAATCATTTTTATTAAATTTCCTTTTCTTCTAAAATATATTTCAAGAATATTTATACTAGTATTATATTATTTTTAATTTTATTTTCACACAAGTTTTACATATTAATTTTTTTTAAAAATAATATTTTTTTATTTTTCTAAATGAGGTGATTTTTTAATTTTTACATAAAATATTAAAGGAATGTTTTATTTTCGCTTATACTAAATGAAATTTAATTTCCCACAATCAATATATCTTAATAATGTAAATATTAATTTATATGTTTCGAAGGTTATTTTAAAATGAGGTAATTTTAACTTTTTTTTTGTTTTTTATCTTGTTAAAAATTTATTTTCATATTGGGAAGGGAAATTTCTTTGAGAATGTTTTAATGATGTTTTAATGATATTTATATTCACTAATAACAAAAAATCTTTATTCCAATTATGATTTTATTGTAATATAAAAAAAGGATATGATCTATATTCCTTTTAGTATTTTTATGTTAATCACATCAACATGTTTATGAAACCTTTCAAATTTCCATGGGTTATGCTATGATGAAATGGTGAAACGTTTATTGTTCCCATTTCACTTACACAGGTTATGCTAGGATTAAATGTTTATAAAACCAATTTATTTTCATCAATAATGATATTAGGAATGTTTTATGATCTTTGGGGACAAAATATGTGAATTTAATTATGTGACAGGTGGGCCTTGAATTACATATCCATCCAATTAATTTAGTAATGTTTTATATATCATGAGATATTTATAGGAGACTAGTTAATGTATTTGATCCACTACATGAAAATGGTTTAGATGCATAATCCATTATGATTTAATTGCCTTTTTATTTATCATTGAAAAATTAAATGTTTTATATACATATGATGGTGAAACACTTTTATGACATTTATTTATGGTTCACCATTGATTTAGGCTGATTTATAACTCTTACTAATCATGTATTCTAAAATGATAAATCTTTTTTACCATGATTCAAATTTGTGATATTTCAAATATGATGAATGATCATTTTATGTATTTTCATGATCTCATACCCTTATTCTAATTTTATTATTTCATATGATCATCGATTGACATATCCCATGTTATCCCTTAATGAATATTTGAGATAACCCTTTCTCCAATTTTATTTCATCATGTTATAAAGATAGGTTTATGTATAGTTGGATTATAAATAGTACTATGTGGGAAGATATTAATGAGCGATTTTTAATCATTCATGACATAAGAATATTGTTTATATAGTCACTGAAGACTATAAATTTCTATTTCCCTCAGGTGTGTATTTGAGAAATGCATTTTTTACTCATCTAAAAAGATGAAATATATATATATGAATAAACTTGGGATTCTAGAAGGTATATTTCTCTTGGATTAATATTATTGACTCATATGAATTTTTTCTTATGATAATTCTTTATTTGATGAATAATTTTTTATGATCTAGGGTTTGATGGATGAAAATGATATTATTTTATGATTATACATAGTGATTATGTTCTTATATCCTTATGATCATGTTATTATCACTAATGATATTTGATAATCGATTCTTATTTGTAATCTAACAAAGAGTTTGAGCTAAACCTTTTTATGTTTTCATTTTCTTTTTTTACGATGAATGATGTTATTTGAGACATCATGGATCCTAATTCCACTCAATATGTTCACCAACAACAGTTGGTCACATTCCCTCAAGCACGTCACCTTGAACAGCAGAGGTTGTCTACTATATGTAGGGTCCAATGGTGTTTCCATGGGGAGAATATTCCCTCATTACCAAAGTGTAGCAAAATAGATAGTTATACAATGAGGTAAATAGTAGAAGAAATATAAGTTAATATAATGCACAATGGATGGAGAGAAATCAATTACAAATGAATGTACTAGAAGAAAATACAATATATTATGATGATATATGTCATGTCACTGGAAATTTATATAACATGGAAACAAAGAATCAGGAATACAAACAAAACCCACTATTTCAAAGGAAATACATAAACTATCCCAAGCATGACAAGCTATAACTTGGTCATCTGATACATGTTCCATCACAGGACATTAAGAAGTCAAGTGTATAAAACATTATGCTTAGCTTTATCATTGTCTACATACATGTAATCTACCCCGAGTGCCAAATGACACCTATATAGGGAGTGATATAAATCTCAGTGGGCCAACAATAATGGTTTCTATAAAATCTAGTCCATGTAATGTAAATATAATAGTTTCATCCATGCATATATAATGTAAATCTGTATAATGTAACTAAATTCCCACGTACATGAATTATCCCTTAAATGGCTTCTGAACATGTAAGTAGTTCATTAAACTATTGATTACCAATTTATATAAACAAGTCATGTGAGACATATCCATCACAAACATAACATCATGATAATATAATTAGTGAAGCCTCCACAATTTAATATGGAAACCATACTTGATAAATAAATAATAAGTGTATAAATTTTAATGACCAAGGTAAACTAGACCTTAGGGGATGATAACACAGTAGTATCTAAGTCTAGATAATGGGTATGAGTGTAATCTATGGAGTATCATCCAAGGCATTGCCACAATAATGTTTCTAACCGAGTCAAAGGAATTCCTCAAATGTAAAATGGTAGATAAGTAGTGACGAGTATCAAGGATATATCCAAGGCACCTTATGTCAAGCTGGATCTAAGTAGTGAATCCAAGTCATCTTGTAATAAAAATGAAGGGACATCGTTGTGTCATACCACACATCCATTTGTAGAAAGGATCATGTTCCTAGGTATGTGGTACCAAATGAAACCAACATCATTGAATCACCGTGACGTCCTAGAGTACCCAATTTATTCCCTCAGGAATCCAATAGCTAACATGACTCAAGACTTCTTATAAGGATTTTTTGGTCCATATGTATAAAGGGAACCCTAACATTGAATTATTTATAATTAATTTGGTAATATGATAACCATACCATTAAAAAATTCACTCGATTAATTCCATTCCTTTCATTAGTTTGACAATGCCATGTAGCATGCATCATTTTAATTAAAACCATGTAGGTCAGGTTGAATTATTAAGTTTCACTCCACTACCATCCATGATAATTGAATTTTTTTCTATGGATGTGCAACAAGAAATTTATTTACATTAGTAAAGCCAAGTCATATACTTATTTATGCATACTATTATATCATTTTAACAAATTACTTTCATTTAGGAACCTATAATAGGTAGGTCAAGTGGAAGTAAAATGTTAAAATATATTCCAAATTTCAGGATTTAGTGGGAAATTATTGTAATGTGGATTACCATAAGTGTGGTTAACTCAAACACACCAGAATGATGGGTCAATATTTTCAAAATGATAAAAATGAAATTGTGGAATATTACCCTACATGGGGTGTTGTGAATTATTTATATAACCACCAAAAACTATTCAAATTTAATGAAATATCATAATCATATGGTTTTAATAAATATAATGATGGAATATAAATTCAAAAAATATAACCCGATGAAATTGGCAAGACCCAAACGTCAAACCCAAAATCAATGAATATGAGGGATAATTTCTAGAACTCCCACCTTAGTCTTGTATGACTGTCCTTTTATAGTATTATAAGCTAAATCGACATGGAATGAACTATATCTTATGGAAGAGTAAAAACCTGTAAACCTAAACAACTAGGTAGAGAGTAAGCGAAATGAATAAATACTAAAAATGACTCGAGTAACTACCATTGGGAATCCAACATGATTAATGGAAGATAGAATGAATCATTGATAAAGGAGATCTCTTAATAACAAAGCTAGGCATTCAAAAAATGAGAAATGGAAGTTCATCATGATAGATATCAGATTATGGTATAAGGATGAGGATAATTAGATCATTAAGGGTAAAATGGTTAAATTACCCAACAATTAGCATGTATAGGGTTTGACTGCACAGTTTCCCAAACAATGTTCCAACTATGCACGGGTAGCTGGATTAGAGGGGGAAATCACATTGTTAAGCCACAGGATTTGAGAAATTGTGTGCCAATCATGCAATATAGATCTATCAGAAAATTCAGACTATCCACATGGTTTAGAATAACAGTTCTTCTTACCTAAACGGTATAATATAACTATGGGATAAGACTATTTTTTTTAAAAAAATATGGGTTCTGGGATTCTAATGATCTATGGACACCACTACGACCTTCTTGAACTCATTAGGCATCCACTGTTGGTGTATAAAATTTAATTAAACCAATATTTAAAGGAGGTATACCTTAGTAAAAAACTGGGTTCTTATTGTATCCCCCCATTAAAGGAACTCATCCCCAAATTCACCTTCCATGGGTGGTGGGACACTATCTAGGAATATCACAGGTCACTGAGCATGTGCATACCCCCTGCCCACATCCAAGTTTCTTCATGTACCCAACCATGCTTCCATAACACTCATACAATAGGGACATACCAGCCGTAGAGATCACTCGTTATTTTTTCAATGATTCATATAAGATACTACTCAATAATATATATGTAATCAAGATCAACCTCTATATGATCATATGTATGACATGTGTCAATATGATAATGGTGAAGCTGTGAAAAAAGTGAGACTTCATGAATAATATTGTATCAATAGGGTTGTAAAAACTGATATGCTATTAGACCAACTCTTTCCAAGATCTCAAAAAACCCTATATAAATGGGTGAAAACTTCCCTTGCTTTTATAACCTCCTATTTCCTAGCATGGGAGATACACATAAGAAAACATTATCCCTTACCTCGAACTCTATATGTCATTGATGAAGATTGACCTAAGTTATCTCTCTAGACTTAGTAGTAGTCATACACTTCCTGATCTTCAGAATCTACTATGAAATCTCATGTACGAGGCAAGGGCCTAGTTGGGCTACCCCATCCACCTCTCTCCAGCACATGGGTGAACGAAACAACCAACTATATATGGAATCAAAAATATCCATATTAATTATCACCTGAATGATGTTATTATATTTTAACTTGATGAGAGGGGTAGTCTTCTCACATGAACAACTAAAATCAAGGACACATGCTCGAAGCATGTCCTCTAGAAGATGTATTGTTCATTCTAACTGTCCATTGATCTAAGGGTGAAAAAGAAATGATTAGAATCACCTATGTTCCCATAACATTTAGCAATTCATAATGAACTATGAAGTGGAATGAGTGACCATATCTAAAATGATAGTATGAGGATCCACATGTAGTGGGATGATCTCACAGACATACAGTATTCCAATCTCATCGACTAAGAAAGTCTCCCGAATAAAAATGATGTGGGCTTCTTTCATTGGTCAATTAATAACTATCCATAGAGTGTTTCTACCCCTCAAAGACCTAGGTAATCCAACAATAAAAAAAATTGAAATTTCATTCCACTTCCATTGCGGGATAGGACATGGATATTACAAGCATGAAGGTCTTTGGTTATCTTCCTTTAAGTACATATAGGTGGAACACCTAGTGATAAATCATAATATCTAACTTTTCATCCTAGACCACCAATATCGGAATCACATATCCCGATACATTTTGGATATTCCAAGATGAACTACCCATTGAGAAGTGTGGGAATGTTACATCAACTCCTCTATCATATCTGTAGGAACCCAAACAAACCCATGAATATACAAAATTCCATGTATAATCCCATACCAATTTGAATATGGGTTAGCTCCAGATATACTCTCATGGAGAACAAGCCCACATGATTAGAAACATTTCTATCATTCACCTTCTAATGGATAAAAGAAGTTAAAATCAATGATGAAAGGTAAGACATCTCATGATTGTCATGAAACTTCTGATAAAACTCAAATTAAAGGGCCATTAACTTCAATTCATAATTGGCTTCCCATAAAGATTGGGCCTGAGCATTCAGACTCAATGCATCAGTGACTATGATTCCCTTTCTAGGCTTATATGTAAGATAATAATTGAAGGAATGCATATATTCTATCCATCTTTTCTATCTGTGATTCATGTCATTGTGTGAAAAAATATTTTTTCTGCTCTTGTGGACTATGTACACCTCAATGTGATCACCCAAAAGTTAGTCTCTCAAATTACATGAGGCATAGAATACTTCTACTAGATCAAGGTCGCCTGTTAGGTAATTTCTATCATGAGGCCTCAACTATTAATACCCAAATATAATGACTCTCTCTACCATCAACGCCACTATTCTAAGGCTGACTTCTTATGCATCATAGAAGAAGATATAACCTCTTCTAGGGTCTGGACGGATGGAAATACGTGTCGAAAAATGCATCCCTTAGAATTTGGAAAGGCATTATCACATGATTTTGACAATATGAAGTTAAAACACTTATTTTTAAGTCCCATAAGAGGTGAAGAACGTCTTGATAAGTCATTTATGAAATGCCTAAAATATCAATCTAGCCCCGAGAAACTTTTTATATCAACCACATTCATTGTTTCTCCAAGGAAACCACCACAATGACATTCCCTAGGTCAAAAGAGACTCCTAATTCTAATATTCTATGACCAATTAAGTGATCTTTTTCAATCGAGGAGTGGAACTTATCATTCTAGGAATAAGGCCAATTCTCTCTTTGTTTACTCAAGATGATCACATGGTGCTTGAAAATGTCTCTAGGAGTGTGAGAATACACCAAGATGTCATCTAGAAATACTATGATAAAATAATACAAATATGGGTAGAACACACTATTCATCAGAGCCATGAAACTTTTGGGTATGTTTGTAAGATAGAAAATCATAACGAGGTACTCATGAAGACCATACCTACTATTAAAAGAAATACGAGGAATTTTTGATGACTTTAAGCATGAAAGATGATAGAATGATCTTATATCGATATTAGAGAAGATGTTGAATCATTAGAGATGGTCGAAAAGATCATCTGTTAGAGGAATTGAAACCAATTATTTTCAGTAATTTGGTTCAACCGTCTTTATTCCACACACAGATGAAGGGTCACATCACATTTCTTGGTGAAAAGAACGAGTTGACCCCAAAAGGAAGTGTTGGGTTGTATGATGAATTTTTCCACTTGATCATATAATTACCACTTATGGTCTTGGATATGAGTGTGTTCCATCCTATATAGGGGAAATGACACTAGAGAAGCTCCCATATCAAGATTGGTCATAAATTCTACCTCCCTATCAGAAGTTATGAGAAAAGATTCATTTTGAAAAACATACAATAATGATATACTACTATAGGGAATTCATTCTATTGTAAACCATTATCCTCTATGAAGTGTTTGGAAAATTTGGTGGTTACCCCACCTAGCCCATCATGCTCTGGGCTGACTTTTCTAGATCAGATATCCAACTCACACTTATATAGATAAAGGTTTCCCTCTAGTGATGTAAATGATACCCTTCAGTGATATTAGACAATAAAGGAATGATACATAACTAATCAATCCATCCTAAGAATGAATTTGAGTCCCATCCTCTTGATGAAAAAGTGGTCCCATATGAAATGGTAACTGTCAACCTCATAGGGATAGTTATAAATAGATTTAAATAGTTGAAAAAATGTAAGTAAATATAATTCATAGAAGAAAGAGATAAATCAATAATAATTTAAATAACTACAATAACATTCAATAGATGATGATGATATATGTCATGTCACTAGAATGTTCAAAAAAATGAATTCAATGTAGCATGATTAATTTCAAACCGAACGTGGTAATGTAAATACATAAAATACCCCATGCATCTCGAGCCCCAACTCAGTCATATACTAATATATACATCATATAACAACATGAAATAAAGACTTTGAAGCAATATGATACCCTTTATCTACACCAACATACTTTTAATCTACCTCGGGTACCAAATGACACTCAGAGAGGGTGTCAGATAAATCTTAGTGGACCACCAAAAACGATTTCAAAATTACCATGTACCTCCTTCTTCTATAGGTCGGTGTCTCAACATATAACCTATTCATTAATTAATTTATTACCAATTTATAATAAACATGTCACACGAGGCATATATAGCATTGTCATCGCCTCATAATAGAATAATTAGTGAATGTTCCAATATGTAACATTGATAACCTAACTGATAACTAAATACAAATTGGTTACATATTACTCACTATGGAATCCTAGACCTTAGGGGATGATAACTTATTAGTAACAAAGTCTACCAGAGGGATAAGAGTGTAATCCTTGGATCATTGTCCAAGGAATCTCCATGATAATGTTTCAAACCGAGTCCATGGAATTCATCCAAGGTAAAACAACAGTTATGAAGTGTTCAATCCCAATGATGTAACCAAGGAACCGTATTTTATGATTTATCCAAGGACTGTATCAATGGAATTATGTAATAATAATAATGAGATCCTATGATATCATAATGGGATCCTAATGGTAGGCATGGACATGATTCCTAGGTATGTCTCTCCCAGGGCAATTAAAATACATGAATCGGAGTGAGGCCCTCGAGTACTAAAGGCATTCCCTCTGGAATAAAAGAGCTAACATGATTCAATCCTTCCTATAATGATTTCATGGTCCTTGTTCATAATGATTCAGCTTACATTTTATTCATTACAATTAATTTTTTCATTTGAGAACCATGTCATTAAAAATTCACTTGGTTCAAGCATTACCATTCATTAGTTTGATAAGGTCGTGTATGATGATAAATTTTAATTAAAATCATATAAGTGAAGTTAATTGTTAAGGTTCATTCCACTACCTTCCATTAACATGGAATGGTGTGATATGGACACACAGCCAAACATTCATTTATATTTAAAAAGGTGGATAAATATACTTAAGTATGTTTTTTATAATTTTATTTTCATGAATTACTTACATTTAGACACTTACCTTAGCTGGGTTATGTGGAAGTGGAAAGATAAAATCTATTCAAAATTTCATCACTCAATAGGCCATTACTGTTTGGAGGAATACCATTAGATAGTTCATTCTTGTACAAAACCTAGTGTTGGGTCAAAAGTGTAAAAACACAAAAAACCCAAATATTGAATGTTACCCTACATGGGGTGTTGTGAGTTATTAATATAACCAAAAAAAAAACTATTCCTATTTATTAAAATAGAATAACCATATGGTTCAAATGAATATAATTAGGGAATATAAATTCATTAAATGACACTAAATGAAATCGGCCGACCCCAAACATCAACCCCAAAATCAACGGAAGTGAGGGATTTTTTTAGACTATAGACATTAGGATTTTATGAATCTCCTTGTCTAATATTATTCACAAATTTCTATTGGAATAGAGTAGATCTAAGAAAAGATTTAAAATACTTACTCTAGGAAAACTAGGTAGAGATAAAGAGAAATGAAGAATAGATAAAACAGACTCAATTAGATAACATTGTGCATCTAATTCTACGAAAGGAATCTTGAACACATACCAGATGAATGATATATCTTGATCCCTAGGTGAGGCCTTCAAAAATCTCTAAAATTAAAGAAATGGAGGTTTATCATTCATGAATTTGGATTAGGGAAGAAGGAGGAGGATAATTATATTATTATGGGAAATGATAAAATTTCCCAAAACTTGCCTATGCATGGTTTGGAAGCACAATTTTTCAAAATATGATCAAAACATTCATGTGTACTTATAGAAGAGGGAGCTCTCGCATGGTTAGTCCACACAGACTAAGAAACTGTGCACAATCCGTGTGATATGAATCTACCTAAAAATGCAGACAATCTACATAGTGTTGACTAATTGTGTGCCAAACCTAAAATGATTAATCTAACCATGTGATAAGACATTTTTTCATAAAAATTTGTGTTTCAGGTTTTGAATGATCCTCAAACACCCTTGAGACTTTTGTAAACTCATTAGGAATCATGTTTCAGTCCATAAAAGTGAATTAAAATAAAATTTAAAGCATCAATACATGATTAAAAAATGAAGTTCTTACATTATATATGTTATATCTAGAAGTGGTTCTAATACATTTAATTTTATGGTTGATGATGAATACATCTCATGGATTAAAAAAATATTTTTATAATAGGTAAAATTACCACATAGATATAATGCTATGGGTTAATTACATGAATGGTTTTTCGTAGTTCTATAAAAAATACATCAAAAAGTACTTGGGTATATAAGAGACTAGATATTAAATTTTGATGTTGTAATTATAGATAATTAAAATAGATTTTCATTTATTGCTCTCAAATCCAGATTTTATGTTATTTTGTTTTTTTACTAGATATCGGGGTATGGGTCTAGCACATTATAGTTGTTATCAATTAATGGGGTAAGATAACATTAGATGTTTGGATGTTATCAGTTGAGGAAAATTTAAGTATTATAGATATCATCATTGGTTAAATATTTAATTGTAAATAATAAGATTAAAGGTATAAATTCCCTATTAATGTCTAATGTGATTATATTTTAATGCGATTAATGAAATTTTTGGAGATATAGTAGAATATTGATGTATATGTTACCACTAGGTTTAACATTAAGGTTATTTCATGAATAATTCTATTACATTTTTTTTTGATGTTATTGGAAACATATTACAAAACCTTTGAGGTTAATATATTAGTTAATGTTTCTATAATTGTGGTTGATTGATATATATGGTTATATGTTTTACAGAATTATTTTATATTTTAATAGGGTGATTTTTTTTTGAAATTTTAAAAATTAATTTTTTATTTCTCTTTATAAAGGTTTATTTATTTTGGGTGTTATATTACCCTATTAAAACCATTTCTGTTTTTAGAAATAAAAGGGGGTATATATTTTTATCATTTTATAGATCATATAATTTATTAAGAGTCTATTTTAATAAAGTGCGTAAAAGATTGATTCATAATAGAAATTCTAAATTTGATATGTGAGATGAAGTAGGTATGGAAATTGATTAGAAAACAAAACTAAAGGATGAAATGGAAGTTATTGATTTAAATAAATATAGTATGTTTATTTTCAAAGGTTCTATTCAAGGATGGTAAATGAATACATATTCAATATAATAAATATCCTTGAATGATAATTATATAATTTTACCATCATTTCTGATAAATTGATGGTATCTTCTTTGTAGGGGGGAAATAAAATTTTAATTCAAATATTAATAATGGGTGAAATTCTTATTCATAAATGTATAATGATGCTAATCACAATTAATATCCTTTTTTCTAGTGATTTATACTTTTTGTCCAAATTTTCACATCCCACAAATGTTATACTTATTTGTGAACCAGATTATGTGTTATTCTATGTAAAAAATACATTCATCATTTTTTATTTCCATAAAAAATTTTATTATCTATTTTTATGATGTCAATTTTCAACTAAGTACTTTTTAAATATTAATATGGGTTTTCCTTTCATGATAATCTGTTTTATCTTCTAATCCTTGGAATTGACTTTAATAATTTTTTAAAATATTTTATTATAAACAAGATAAAAGTATTATTACATTGATTCTTTAAGGGGTGGAATTTAATAAAACTGTACTAAATTTCACATTCAATTAAATAAACACTATTCTCCATTTTCTGTACCAAATATTACAATAATCCTAAACAAACCACAAAATTATTACCTAAATATGACAGTTATAACCCTGGCACACGTTTAGTATTTATGAATCAGAGTAACCACATTATGAAGTATTTGTTGAAATAAATTCCTTATTAAAATCTAGTGGTTAGTTCACATGATAAAATTACTTAATTTTAAATAATAAGATTGAAATCATATATGGTTAAGAAAACAAAAATGATCATTTATATATTAAATAGGTTTTAATATATGTTTTATCATTTAATTTAAATAACAAATTTATAAATATTATAAATTCTATTTGTTAATGTGGGAAATTTTTTGGAAATTGGAATGTAAAATTAATTTTAATACACTTCGTTGTTTTTTAAAAAATATTTATTTTTTAGTAAATAAGAAAAGATATTTATTTTGAAAAACTCATTTTTCGTTTATTTAAATCATGAAATTTAAAGTACCTATATATTTTGGATTTTTATGAATGTAAAATAATGTATCAACAATGATAATATTATGTTAAATACTTTTCGTGTATTATTAATATTCATTAATTAGATTTTATAGATTTATATTCATTATAATTATATTTGGTAAATTTTTTATGAAAAAGGAAAATGAATTTTTCTTAACCAAATTGGGATTGCATAAATTTTATTATTTTATATATATGATGTACTTCTAGATTATTTAATTTTTATTAAAAAAAAGTAAACTTCATTTTTTAATTCAACATTTTAAATTTTTCTTATGATTAATTATTCTTAATTTTATGAGATGTTCGGTTTCTTAATGAATAGTGAAAATATTTATTTTTATTTAAAATAGTGTTTTATTTTAAAATATTTAAAAAAGAAAAAAAATATTTTTTATTAGTGTTAATATTTAATTAGATATTTTCGGTTATAAATGAAATAATAAATTTTATTCAAATAAATATTATACTTTAATTAGGTATTAGAATATTTTTATACTTAAAAATCAATTTATTCAATAAACCATTTGTCCTCATGTTTTATGGATTATTTATAAATTAAATACTTACAATTTTGTGAATTTAGTTTGATAATATTGATTCTGAAATTGGAATAATAACAAATTATATTAGGTAATTAGGCTAGATTAATTTTTGTTATCACATTGAATATTCAAAACATTAAAAATCTAATACAAAAGCTAAAGATAATATTGTCTAACAGGGGTAAATCTAATGTTATAAGGACCAAATAGACCTAAAACATTTATAAATTGTATTTTATAGACATATATTGAGCCTCCATCATCTAATATTATGATATGGTCCAATTTGTTTTCTTTTTTATCTTGAGTAATCCATCATTTTTTTAATATTTTTAAATAATACAAAGTTTATGCTCTCCCCTATTAATAAAAAGTACACCCCTCTCATATCCTGTACACACTTGAATATGTATTTTTTTAGAAAATACAAATCATTATTCCTTCATTACATTTATCACCACTTCTTAGATTCTCTTGTTTGATAAAAAAACTATCCTAATAATATATTAGTTATATATCTTAAGGTTGGGTCAATAGAATCAGTATAGTTCTTAAACGAGCATTTCAATTTTATTTATATTCATACATCCATAAAATATTTTTTATCAAGTATGAAATAATAAAAATATATATTATATATAATAATATATTTTTATGTTAATTTCATATCCTATACCAATATCATTCCTCTATAAAATGTGAAATGAAACCATCAATTGTGTGTATGACAGACTGCCGCCACAAGAACAAATGTAATTAGTTTTTCACCACTAAATCCGAGGGATGGTTATAAACAGGTATTTTATACATATACAAATAAATATATATTTTATTAACAAAATATGATTCATTATGGAAGGATAATATATATTCTATTTTCTTACCTTCCCATCCATTTAAAAAGAATAATGTTGTTTGTGCATACATGTTGATTGACACCTTTGTTAGGGGATGTGATTAATTTTTCATCACCATATAACATGTATTATATAAATACGAATATTTAAATAAAAGACATTATATTTATGTTATAATAATTATTATGGAAATTTTAAATGATTCTTACATTCTACCCCTTATACTCATTGAACATTGAGAATGTTACTCATGTGTACACAAGAACTATGATCTCAAGGATTGTAATGTAAATAATTTTTCATAAAAATAAATCATGTGTTGTTTTAAATGTATAATTTATATAATCAAATATGACAATTTTATTATTATTATTGGGGACATTATTGAATAATAACAAAATTTACCATAGTTAATATACTGAATTCATTTAGGACATATGAGAAGAATATCATCAAATTAGCATATGTAAATTTTATTGACTAATATATTTTATATAACATAATAATAAATAAAATAATAGAATCAATAATCATGAAAAAGGTTTATATAAAATTAAAAAATTAAATTATCTTCATTATTCAGGAATATAATAAATGTCGGTGATGATTCATACCCGAAGAAATATACAATTAACCTTAAAAACTCAATTTAAATGATTTAATAATTTATTCTGTAAATTTGTTTCTTCAATGAAATTATTCTAAAAAATAATTTTTCTATGAATTTATATGTAAATTAGTGAATTATAAGTAAAATTTTACGTCTCTCGTTACTTTATATCCATTTTTTCTTCAAAAGGAAACGTTTTTTTGTATTTTATATAGAACTTATTAAAATTAGTTATGA